>JAHWFO010059167.1:48975-71612 GCA_023313115.1 Rhysida immarginata
TGTTTTTTATACAAATCTAAAGTTTTATTCCGATCTTGATAAAATATCGCATACATGACCTTCAAAGCATAAGGAAGGTCACTGTCCACTTCAGATTTCGAAAAAATAATAATTATTGATAAAAAATCGATATTCTTGGTTATGGCAGGGCATATTAATGAGAAATATCGCATGACCAACAATGCAAGACAAAGTTTTTGCAACAATGGTATCAACACGCAATTTACAAACACACTGCATGGACCAACAATATATATCTCATGACCAACAATGCAAATAAAAGTTTGTACAACAATAAGTATCAACACTGGGTTTAACACGCAATTCACCAATAACAATAAGCTCAAAATGTTGATGCAATGATAAAGCAATCCTTTCCAAGAATTATAACAATAAAAGTAGAATGATGATGCAATATAGATAAGTTTCAATTTGTAACAATGCATAGAATTCCAGTTATTCAGGTTTTTCTAAGAAAAGAGAGTTCTTAGTACTTAAGAATTTCTTGAAAATCTTTAAAAATGATCAGTAGCTGGAGATAATGAAGAGTTAGCAGACTATTGAGAAAGAGTGGAAAGACGACAGAGAAACCAAACCTTTCGCTCTGTGCTGTATTGAGCAAATGGAAAGCAAGTAAATACAAGAATTGGCGACCGCTAGACTACCCAAAGTGATGAAAGGCCAAATTTTGCTTCAACACAACGAGAGAAGAGTGGTAATTGCAACAATATCAAGTGTACATCTGAAGTAAGATTACCTGAGTAATAAATTATTGGAGCGGTTCATCCATTGTGAGCCATTAAAAAGATTTTTTTCGAATTTTCATTAAGAATTTTTACTGTATTAAATCTAAGCATTTTCATGTGTTTATTTTTAAGATATTGCAAAATTTAATTTAATTTTTTTGAGATTGTTCTGTTTACATCCAAGTGTAATTATCTGGGGCAACGCCAGATACCTCTTCTAGTCTTCTATATATATAAAGAAAGATGTTTGTGGGTGGGTCTGTACGTTTTTTATACAAATCTACAATTTTATTCCGTTCTTGATAAAATTTTGCGTACATGACCTTCAAAGCATGAGGAAGGTCACTGTCTACTTCAGATTTCGAAAAAATAATAAATATCGATAAAAAATTGATATTCATAGTTATGGTAAGGCAGAATAATTTGAAATATCTCATGATTAACAATGCAAGGCAAAGTTTGTACAACAATAGATATTAACAATGGTATCAGCACGCAATTCACAAACACTGCATGAACCAACAATATATATCTCATGACCAACAATGCAAGGCAAAGTTTGTGCAACAATAGGCCCATTGTGTTCGCATCAACAATGGTATCAACGCGCAATTCACCAATAACAATGAGCACAGAATGATGTAATGTTAGAGCAATCTTTCCAAGAGTTATAACAATGAACATAAAATGATGATGTAATATGGATAAGTTTCAATTTGTAACAATGCATAGAATTCCAGTTATTCAGGCTTTTCTTAGAAAAAAGTTCTTAGTACTTAAAAATTTCTTGAAAATCTTTAAAAATGATCAGTAACTGGAGATAATGGAGAGTTAGCAGACTATTGAGAAAGAGTGGAAAGACGACAGAGGAAGCACTCCTTTAGCTCCGTGTTGTATTGAGCAAATGGGAAGCAAGTAAATAGAAGAATCGGCGACCGCTAAACTGCACAAAGTGATGAATGGCCAAGTTTTGCTTTAACACATCGAGAGAAAAGTGGAAATTGCAACAACACTAAGTATACATCTGAGGTAAGATTACGTGAGTGAGAAATTATTTAGACTAGCAGTGGCATTATTGGAGAGGTCCAGCCATTGTGAGCCTTTAAAAAGTTTTTTTTCGAATTTTCATTAAGAATTTTTCTGTATTAATTCTAAGCATTTTCATGCGTTTATTTTTAAGATATTGCAAAATTTATTTTATTTTTTGAGATTGTTCTGTTTACATCAAGGGTAATTATCCCGGGCAACGCCGGGTACCTTTGCTTCTAATGAATAAAGTGTCATTATGAATATATAATGAATAATTTTTTCCAGAATAATAGCATTTAATTTTCATTTATTTTTAATATCTGATTACACACACTTATTAGATACAAATTTTTCAGCAGCTAGACATTTTGTGGATAATTCATAAGTTAACAAGCAATTTATTTTTTACAGGAGAATGAGATATTCATGATTATAAAGGTTTTCAAAAAAGAAATTATATACACTCTTATTATGTTATTTACAAATCGTGATTATAAAACATATATTTTGGTTATACCCATTAGAGTATGCCTACTTCGACGCCACATTCGCTAATCATCATCACTGTTTGTCTAAGTCGCAGGAAAAAACAACTAATGATTCCACTTTCACTAGTAAAAATCACTGATATCAGAAAATAGAAGTCACAGTTATAGCTGTGAGCATAAAATCACGAATATGGTCACAAAGGGACCTCACAAAAAAATAGAAAATACAAAAAAAAAGAAAAAAATGGAAAAATAATGGGAAATAAATGAAAATTTAATGAAAAAAAAAGAAAAATCAATATTACAGGATTTGAACCCGACCCGGTAAATTCACAGATACTGATGTTAATAAGTGTTCTACTGCTGTATACCTTTATCTAAAGTTGTATATCTTTCTTCTCATTTGGCTTATGTGGCATTACAATAATAAACGTAAAATATTTTATTATTTTTCTCTGAAATGAAAGGCCATTGAGTCAAATCCTTTTACATGGAAGATATACTAATGTAGATTTACCACCTAAAATGTCCACCAAATCCGTGACTACATGTCCATGCGGTCCTCTTGTTAGTTCATCACTACACGCTAAAGCATTTCCCCATGCTGATACCTTGATAGAGTAATTTCATTGAACGCCACTAGAGTCCACATCAATCGCTGTTTTTCGCGAATAGGAAATGCTAAAATATTTAGCCTATTAGATGCTAACCAAGGACATTTTCAGCTTGGCGTAGAAGACTGTTGTAAAACAGGATATATTGTACCGGGAGAAAAGTATAAATTTAAACAATTGCCAAAGGGGTTAGCAAATTCACCGAATGTGTGGGAAAGAACTGCGGAACATATAATTAGACAGATAAAGGGTTTATTTGCACTTGTTTACTTAATCATTTTTTTTATTTAATCAGCTGATTACCCTCAGCATTTAAAGGACCTAGAGTTCCCATTCGAATGCATAAGAGAGGCTTATATTACAATTAAGCTTGAGAAGTCAGATATCAAATTTTTGGGCCATATTATCTCTAAGAGAGTATTGTGTCAGATCCTGATAAAATACACCTATTAAAGAACTCCCTAGGCCAAATACAGTTAAAGAAATTCAATCCTTATTAGAATTAGCGGGATATTATCGCCATCATATAGATTTGTTTACCCATTTAGCTAAACCCCTCACAAACTTGACCAAGAAAGAAGTCCCTTTTGAGTGGACAGAGGAAACAGAAGCAGCATTCCAAGCATTAAAAATGCTCTTATTACAGCACCCTTTTTTAAAAGCCTAGATTTCTCCAACGAATTTATTGCTTCAACAGATACAAGCGATGAACTTCTTTGTCGTAGATGATAGAAGGGAAAGAAATGCCTATCGCATACACAAGTTGTCTCTTAAAAAGAGCGAGATAATTGTAGCACTATTGGGATGTATATATGGCAATGCTGATTGTCTCAGCTGAATAGTCATTGGAGCAGTCACGGAGTATGACCCTGTCATTTCCCGTGAAATAACCTCTTCACAACCAGCCTAAATTTTGAAGGATACCGCTCAGGACCAGATTTTAGTTACAATTTCTGTAAAAAAAATTTTCTGTACAATTTTCTTGTACAATTTCATGTACAATTTCAAGTACAATTTTGTAAGAAAATTTATATTAGAAATTTATAATAGAAAATTCATGTTAAAAATTACAGGTCATGCAAAAACAATCGTAAAGACGGATGCAAATATGATGTACATCGGTGTTGAAATAAGCAATTAGGAAATAAACGCAATGGTTCTATCTAGCGACTGGAAAATGGACCCATAAAAGAATAAACTGTCCCAGATGAGTTTACTATTTTATTCCTTAAAAACTATGTTTTCATTTAGTTAATACATATAATAACTGAAAATAACGAACGCATGTTCATCATGGTATTGGATGGAGGGTATAGCTTGACGAACGCATGTTTGTCACTGGTCGTGAAGAGGTTAATCGCAGAGGAGCAGAAGAGAGATCCCATTCTAAGTCCTATAATATAGAGATAAAGACAATACGGTTCTATGGATGCTGATGGTTATTTCTTAGATGATGATGATGATGATGATATGTTGTATAATTTAAAAGTTGGCGCTTCTAGGAAAGAGAAATGGGAATGAATAGTAGGGTTTGGAGGAATATAAAAAATATTTAATAATAAATCTATCATGATATTTCCATTAATGGGCACGTGAAAGTGAAAAGGATGAGAAAGAAGATTGATAAACAATTTTTCTTGACAGGAATGAGTAAAGATATTCAAGAGTTCTGTCGAAACTGTGAGAGTTGTTTGAGACAGACCCCCCCCCCCCTGGAAAGGGGGGGGCAGACCGTTCGCAAGAGTTCCTTGGTGCGAAATGACCCTTTTTTGAGTGGGTGCTGATTTGGTCATCCCCTTCCATGCTCAAATACAGGTAATAAATACATCCTTGTAAAGTCGACCATTTTAGTCGATACTCAGAGGTTATTGCTCTCTCTGATCAGAAAGCTGAAGCGGTAGCGAAAACGGTAATGAAGATAATATTTGCCTTTATTCGATCCCCATGCAACTGCTCATGGATAGATTGGCATTTAAAAATAAAAAATATTTATGTAAACCTTTAAAAATAAAAAAAATATTCACGACAGCTTACCATCCGGCTTTGAATGGATGAGTGAACAGGTTTAAAAAAAACGTTAGTTTCAATGTTAAAGCACTATGACGAGAAGCAACAATGTAACTGGGACGAAGCCTTCCCTTAGGGTTATATTCGCCTATAAGTCCACCCCTCACTGTGCAGCAAAAGAAACTCCTTCCTTTCTTTACCATTGGATATATTGAAGACCCCAGATGAGTAATTAATGATATACATGATAACCAGGGCTCATGAAGCAGAACTGAAATTGAAAGCTACTGGGGCTTAACAGGACAATCGGAAAACATATCATAATCCTCGACAGTGACCTTATTCATTTAAAGTTGGTGACCATGTATATTTACATGAACCTTTAGTGAAAAAGGTCATAACTAAGAAGTTACCAGATAAATTTAAAGGGCCCTATGAGATAGTGAGACATATATCTCAAGTGAATTTTAATATATACGAGATTAGCGGAAATTTAAACAATTTATTCGTGTCAACCGACTAAAACCGCAGCATAGAGTACAAATGCAACCAGAAAATGTAACCCTAGTTGACAATGAGCCTGAAGGTAGGCCAGAACAAGAAAATCCATGGATGGAGAACGATAGGGTTTGGCATAGAGATTGTCAGATCCCTAGAAATAATGCTGTTCTTCTATTTCCTGTGGAGCCTGTGAGAAAATTGGAGCCGAGGACCTGTCAAGAGGGAGGACAGGATCAGGAGCTCTCTGCACGATTCACCAGTCATTGGACAAGGTCGGGAAGCAGGAAATATAAACATGATTGAAGTAACAGAGGATAGTGAACAGGGTGATTCCATTAAAACCCTCAGCAAGGAAATAGGTGGAGGATCTAAGCAAAGATAAGTAAAGGAAATAAAAAAACTGTCTGCATCATTTCAGGAATTAGAACAAGAAGGACAACTGATAGC
Organism: Rhysida immarginata; assembly: GCA_023313115.1. NCBI lineage: Eukaryota > Metazoa > Arthropoda > Chilopoda > Scolopendromorpha > Scolopendridae > Rhysida > Rhysida immarginata. The sequence goes on from JAHWFO010059167.1 coordinate 54,808, forward strand.
CGAACAATTGATAGAAATGAAGGAAACTTTAGTAACTTTAGTTAGAAATATGAGAAAAATGGAAAGGCAGGTAGGAGAGCAACATAGAAAATCTTAACAACAGATGAAAAAACAAAAGGGAATAATCAAAGAAGTATAAGAGAGTAGGCTTTAAAATGGTAGTAGGCTAGAAGCGGAGAAGAAATTCCCTTTCCCCTCCCCTGCGACTAATACCTGCTCATTCGGCGTTTAAGCCATCTGCACCATTATCATAGATGATGCAATGGCACACACTCCATCCTTATGGTTATCATGGTAAATTTGAAAATTCCACAGTTATGGAAGCCTTAAAGCGATCTTCCCCTCAGAATTTATCTGTAGTGCATCAAGCACATACTAAGATTACAAAGCGACTAGTGATCATTACTAATATAAACTCATATCCTAACTATGAGGATGATGAGACATTAGTGTAAAGATCCTGACCTTAACACTAGGCCGGAAAAATCTCCCATTACTAGTAACACATATATAGAGAATTGAACAGTCACTTAATCTAGAACTAATATCTTCAGAATACAGGCTTTAATGAAAGCGAGAAAATCATTCTTAAAAAATAAATTGCTGACAATTTTTCGTAATCATTTTCAGTCATGATCTCAATGCTATAATGTCGGCAGTAATTCGAGTTTTAGCTCACGAGTGTGAGTTATATTTTATTATGTGGATCAGTGTAGCGGAATCGTGGGAGTTTTGCAACTATCCCTTATCCTCTCCTCTTTTCTGGAGTTGACAAGAATTTTCGGGGAGGATTGCATTTTCTATCCCCGAGTTTGATAAGTTGATTCAGACAAGAATGGGTTCTTTATTCAAAATTCAAAAATTTAGGGATTTGCAAGTGCATAAATTTTTTTAACTTTTAAAAATTCGTTATGTTATTTTTGGCAGTTTATTTATTTTGCCAAATTTAGTTGAATCTTTGATTATGGTGGCCTTAAGTATCTGTGGACCTGAGATCCACTTCCTTTTATTTTAAAAGATAAAAATAGTGTCGAAGACGAACCAAACGACTGTGATTCTCCCTCCCCCACAAGAATACTTTCCTAATCGTAAAACTTCGAAAGACATATTTTGAAGCGAGGAATTTCTAAGTGAATATATACAGTCCATTCTACTATTAACTATAATATTTAATATCAGATTTTAAAAATTTTTCATTTTAGCAAATATTAAAGAGAATAGAAATACAGGGTGTTTCAAAATTAAGTACAATAAATTTAGTGACATATATTATTCTGGTCAAAAAATGTTCTTATGCACTTTGTCTGGAAACGATTTATTTACGCGATACAGCCAACTAAACCCGTGGCTCCGAATTACAGGAATTGTTTTAAGTGCTCGCATACATGCTTCGGCTCGTTGCATGAGCGACCGTCTGATGTCATGGAAGAGTTCGTCGCCAGCATTACGAACGGTTTGGCATGCATTTTCAATTCGTTGTCGCAGGTCCATAATGTTAGGAACTTCTGTGCTGTTCACGATCGTTTTCACATGACCCCACAGAAAAAAGTCCAAGAAATTAAGGTCGGTTGATCTTGCAGGCCAGGCTACCGGTCTACCTCGACCTATCCACCGATTCGTGTATGCAGCATTAAGGTGTGCTCGCACAATATGGCTGAAATGTGCTGGAGCGCCATAATGCCCACATGCTAGATCTTATCAAAATAGGAACATCTTCCAGGAATTCTGGCAATGCATTCTGCAGAAACAAAAGATACGTTCGCCTAGTCAATCGTGGCGGCAAAACATAAGGGCTAATTAAGTTTTTCCGACAATTCCACACCAAATGTTCACAGAGAAATGCTCTTGATGCGCTCGAGGTCTGGTAACATGCGGGTTAGCATCTGCCCAATGGTGCTGGTTGTGAGAATTTACAATTCCTGTCCGGGTGAAGGTTGCTTCGTCCGTGAAAAGTATCTGGCTGAGACAACTAGGGTATGCAGCATGACGACGTTGTATCCATTGGCAAAATCGTTGTCGGTGTGGATAGTTCGTTGGGTTCAGTGCCTGAACCAGTTGCAGGTGGTAGGGATGCAAAAGCTGACGGTGAAGAATGCGCCAAACAGAAGAGTGCGGAATGTGTACCATGGAAGATATACGACGATTGCTTGTTGTGGTTCATCATGTATGATATCAATAATCACACCCTTCTCATCCAGAGAATGTGCTACAGGCCGCCTTTGTCCTGTTTGACGGCCAAAGGAACCAGGCTCCCTCAAATGTCTGTCGTACAGATACAAATGTTCGGTTATTTGGCAAACGACTATTCTAAAAGCGTTCTTGGTAGAGTCTTCTTGCTTCCACAGCATTTCCGTCTGCAAGACCATACATTAGGTGAATGTTAGTGTATTCTGCACTAGAATACGTGTACATGACTTTTTATTACGTAAATCTTAATGCGTATGTCAAAGCACGCAAACGTTCTGAAATTGATATTCCTAGTGGATGTACAGTAGTGATAATACAACCGTACACAACTAATGGAACAACCCTAAAGCAGGTTTAAATGGAACAAACCACTCAACCTAGTGTTGGTTCGAAACGCTGGAATTGCTAAAATATCGTCCGCTAACTAGCGGGCTTCCCTACTGTATGATATTGGATTACTCGCATACAAATCGTTTCCAGACAAAGTGCTATAGAACATTTTCGTCTTCTTTTGACCTAAAGAATTTGACACTAAATTTATTGTACATAATTTTGAAACACCCTGTATAATCGAAAGGTTTTAAATTGAAGCAAAGCGAAAGCGATGGTCGAAGGAGGTTTGAACTACGTTTTGGCATCAACGCATAACTGAATGCAGAGAAGGCCGAGCCTCGGTGTTGAAATGGGAGCAGGGAATGATACAGAAAGAGAAGATGGAGTACCCCCTTTCGGTTAAATGAGTGTATATTAGTATTAAATGAAAAGTTTAAAATAATCTAACTGATTATACGATTTACATAAAAAATGTAATCAATGTATGCAAGTGTATGAATTGATTATTGATAACCTTTGAAATTATTATCTAGTCTAACAGTAGTTTAGAATGCACTTAAATCATGCCTCCATTTCTATTGTTTATGAAGTTTAAGATAGAAAGCAGTTTATATCTTAATATTACTGATAATATATAAGAAACACATTGATTATCCTACTTTCGATAATAATTTAGTGAGACGACAATTAGATAAACTACATGTCTTAAGTTAAACTTTAAGAATTATTGGCCGTTAATAATGACCAGTCATGTGATCTTATGGTTAATGAGTTGCAATCGCTATTTTTGATTATAAATATTGTTAATACTACAGTCATGTTCAAGATTTAAAAGGATTTTATATTTAAATTAACTATTAAGTAATTTCATTTAATGCACAGGAATGGAATACATTATTTTAACATTTTATTACAAAAATCTAACAACCTTGTAATTTTTATGGAGTTTAAACGATATAATTACAGAGATAAATTATTTGAACCCCCCCCCCCCACGAATGATGAGAGAGAACAGCACCCTTATGAACAAAAGAGTACATGTAGCACATAATATTTCTAGTTGAATCTTCTATCTATCTATATAAAGAAGGATGTTTGTGGGTTTGTGTGTGGGTCTGTGGGTATGTTTTATATACAAATCTACAGTTTTATTCCGATCTTGATAAAACTTCGCATACATGACCTTCAAAGCATGAGGAAGGTCACTGTCTACCTCAGATTTCGGAAGAATAATAAATATCGATAAAAAATCGATATTCATGGTTATGGCAAGGCATATTAACGAGAAATATCTCATGACCAACAATGCAAGGCAAAGTTTGTGCAACAATAGGCCCATTGTGTTCGCATCAACAATGGCCTCAATGCGCAATTCAACACTAACACTGAGCACAGAATGATGATGTAATGTTAAAACAATCTTTCCAAGAATTATAACAATGAACATAAAATAATGATGTAATATAGATAAGTTTCAATTTGTAACAATGCATAGAATTCCTGTTATTCAGGCTTTTCTTAGAAAAGAGAGTTTTTAGTACTTAATAATTTCTTGAAAGTCTTTAAAAATGATCAGTAACTGGAGATAATGGAGAGTTAGCAGACTATTGAGAAATAGTGGAAAGACGACAGAGGAAGCACTCCTTTAGCTCCGTGATGTATTGAGCAAATGGGAAGCAAGTAAATAGAAGAATCGGCGACCGCTAGACTGCACAAAGTGATGAATGGCCCAGTTTTGCTTCAACACATCGAGAGAAGAGTAGAAATTGTAACAACACTAAGTATACATCTGAGCTAAGATTACGTGAGTAAGAAACTATTTAGACTAGCAGTGGCATCCTTGGAGAGGTCCAGCCATTGTGAGCCTTTAAAAAGATTTTTTTCGAATTTTCATTAAGAATTTTTACTGTATTAATTCTAAGCATTTTCAGGTGTTTATTTTTAAGATATTGCAAAATTTAATTTAATTTTTTGAGATTGTTCTGTTTACATCCAAGTAATTATCCCGGGCAACGCCGGGTATCTTTGCTGGTCTATCTATATATATAAAGAAGGATGTTTGTGGGTCTGTTTGTATGTTATTTACACAAATCTACCGTTTTATTCCGATCTTGATGAAATTTCGCAAACATGACCTTCAAAGCATGAGGAAGGTCACTGTCTACTTCAGATTTCGAAAAAATAATAATTATTGATAAAAAATTGATATTCATGGTTAGAGCAGGGCATATTAATAAGAAATATTGCATGACCAACAATGCAAGACAAAGTTTTTGCAACAAAGGTATCAACACGCAATTTACAAACACTGCATGGACCAACAATATATATCTCATGACCAACAATGCAAATAAAAGTTTGTGCAACAATAGGTATCAACAATGGTTTCAACACGCAATTCACCAATAACAATGAGCACAGAATGATGATGTAATGTTAAAACAATCTTTCCAAGAATTATAACAATGAACATAAAATGATGATGCAATATGGATAAGTTTCAATTTGTAACAATGCATATAATTCCTGTTATTCAGGCTTTTCTTAGAAAAGAGAGTTCTTAGTACTTAATAATTTCTTGAAAATCTTTAAAAATAATCAGTAAATGGAGATAATGGAGAGTTAGCAGACTATTGAGAAAGAGTGGAAAGACGACAGAGGAAGCACTCCTTTAGCTCCGTGATGTATTGAGCAAATGGGAAGCAAGTAAATAGGAGAATCTGCTAGACTGCACCAAGTGATGAATGGCCAAATTTTGCTTCAACACATCGAGAGAAGAGTGGAAATTGCAACATCTAAGGTAAGATTACGTGAGTAAGAAATTACTTAAAATAGCCGTTGCATCCTTGTAGAGGTCCAGCCATTGTGAGCCTTTAAAAAGATTTTTTTCCAATTTTCATTAAGAATTTTTACTGTATTAATTCTAAGCATTTTCAGGTGTTTATTTTTAAGATATTGCAAAATTTAATTTAATTTTTTGAGATTGTTCTGTTTACATCCAAGTAATTATCCCGGGCAACGTCGGGTACCTTTGCTAGTTATAAATATCGGTATCCAATTTGCAACATTTATGTCATTTTAAAACGTTATAAACACGTTGTTATTTTAAAAGAATATTTTGAAATTTAAACCATATATTACACATTACTTGAATTGGAGATGAAGTTTAATCCCCCCCCCCCTTTTGGATCAGTCTTATTAAATTCCTGGAGGGTGAAGGTATATTCTCCTTACCCATTCTTTGTGTGATTTTGAAAGAAGTCTCTTTTCCAGGAATTTAAATGAGTTCAGTCTCCTTATGATGGGGAAAATCGTGAATCTCACAAGTTTCTTCAAGATTGGTGACTTTATTTATAATTTATTTTTGTTTGGTAGATCTATAAAGTAACGTCCTCAAGATGCGAGCGTATTTCCCTATCTTGTCAATAGATGGCAGAGTTGAAATCAAAGGCCTAAACATGGAGAAAAAACCATGGAGGTCGCACAGCACTGCTCTGCAGAGAGGCCAAATTTGCAATATAAATACTGAAGCGCAGAGCATTTCCAAATAATGTTTTTCTTTTAATTTTAGTTGAAAATTCATGTTTTTTTCCCGTTTATTTTTAATTTTATTTTTTTTTACTTTCATTTATTTTATTTAAAATTACATTGTTTAGAGTTGAAGCACAATTTTCAGAAATACATGTATATAAAATTTAAGATAATTGTAAAATTTTAAATAATTAAAAATTTTTGTTACTTTGATAAACACATGTAGAGGGTAATTGAACACAACATTGCCAAAAATGACCAGGCACTTTCGAATTAGGAAGTTTTATCGAATATTTAGAAAAATACCTGACGAATTATCCTGAAACTTCAGGGGTGTAAAGAGCATGTTACAAAAACAAGAATTTTATTACATCGCCGGAGCTAACACTTGTAAATATTTATTTATTTATTGCTTATAAGTTTTGTTTTGTTGTTTATTAATAGGCGTGGATGACAATGACCGTTTTGTTATGGTTTAATCAATTTAGGTTCCCTCTTCTCCCCCCCCTATTGTTTTAAAGGATCGTTTTCCAGATATGAGCTATTATCTCTCCCCTAGTTTGCTTAGCAAGTGTAACTTTTTAACTCCCCCTATCTACAAATTTCAGTTGAAATTGAGTAATAAACACCTTCTTAACTCCTTCTAGTCTCTCGTTCAATTTCTTAACCATTGTTCTTAAGTCCCGTTTTGATTAATCTGTTATTGAATTATCTAGATACAGTCTTGTATTATTTTCAATTTGTACAATTTATTGGGCCGTAATAATCCAGGGGCGTAACTAGGGGTGTTCGGAGGGTTCGGAGTGTTCAGACGAATCCTTCTTTGATTTTCCTGATCTGTTCACTTGTTTATCTTTGTTTCTACTGAAAAAAAACTATTATACGTTTTATCCCACCGCCTAATGGCTGTTGAATTACGAATCCAGCAATCACATTGGCTCCCCTCCCTTTTTTTATACTAGAGGCCCATCCCCAACCCTCCTCTCTCTACCCAAGTGTACTTCTAAATCAGTAAACACCCAGAATAGAATGAGTTACACACAGTCCTGAAGAAGGAGCTGATTCTGTGTCGTAAAATTACTTGTTCTTTATACAAGTACCTGTTTAGACTGCTTCACTCTCTCTAAGTTTAGGAGCTATGCCCGCAACACATATAGATAGTTCCAAATGCTAGCGTATTACCACCTGCGTCGATACGAGAGGAACAATAGACTTTAGAAATAATATACGTAGAATTTTTTTGGGAAGAAACTATTCTGCATTGGCTTGCCCGACACCGCCTAATTAAAAATATCATGAGATGTCATATTTGCGGTAACCCAGCATCTCTTCTGGTCATGCAGAAGATGCAAAGTGAGAAAAAGTGTTAGAGGCGCTGGTCATGCTCTCGTTGCGGCAGATTATTATTATTATTTATTTGTGGTGTCAAGATGCACCACAGAACAGCATCATCCTTGAGGCTGGCCTAATGACCCAGCAGACTGAGATAAACTTCTGCAATTATTGCAGAATCGAATGTACGGCGTGGTTAACAAGAAATCCGCCATTGATCGGTGGTTTTGATGAACACTATGATCCACTGTACATCGAAATTGACGAAACCCTCTGTTTTCACAGAAAATATCATAGAGGCGAGTTGTGAGGTCAAAGACAGTGGGTGTTCGGGGGAATCGAACGTAAGTCGGGGAGGTGCTTTTTAAAGAAGGTACCCAACCGCAATAGGGAAACCCTCGAGACAGAAATTGTTAATCACATTCTTCCGGGCACACATAATTTCAGACGGATAGAAGGCGTATCGTCATGTGAAAGACATATACGGAGGAATATTTGATCATTCGAAGTAATTCACGAGAGATATTTCGTCGATCTGGAGGATAGTGATATATACACTCAAAATATTGAGGGGATGTGGATGCGGATGAAGCGGAAAATGCTATGTTTCTTTTCCTTCTTTAATTGCGCAATCAGCTTTAGCCTTGCACGAAAAAGATGGCTTAGACCCATATTCATTTCTTCACATTGTTGGCTTGTGAGGTCTTCTGGACTCTTTGAGGTAATTACTTGAACGTTATCCTCATTTCGCCGGCAATATGGAACCAGCTCTCAATTGTTCCAAACAAATTTAGACGAATTTGCCTATCGCAACAATTTCAAAGGCTGCAGTTTATTTTCTTGTTTTTTGGTAACCCTCACTGAAAACTATCCGGTTTATGGCAAGTAATTATTCAGTAATTATTGCTTATTTTAAAACTGACCTTTTTTAAAAAAAATAATAATTAATATAAAAAATGACCTTTTTCCCTTTCTTTTTTTTTTTACTTTTCAGATGTCTCCAACCCTGAGAACGATTTGTCCATATGTATATTTTTGTAATTTTTTCAAATATATTATATTACCCTCTACATGTATTTAGAAAAGTAAGAAAAAATTGTTAATTATTTAAAATTTTACAATTATATTTTATATATATGTATTTCTGAAAATTGTGCTTTAACTCTAAACAATGCAATTTTAAATAAAATAAATAAAAGTAAAGAAAAAATTAAATTAAAAATAAAAGGGAAAAAACCATGAATTTTTAACTAAAATTAAAAGAAAAACAGTATTTGGAAATGCTGTGCGTTTCAGTATTTATTTTGTAAATTTGACTTCTCTGCAGAGCACTGCTGTACGACCTCCATGGTTTTTTCTCCATGGTTAGGCCTCTGATTTCAATTCTGCCATCTATTGATAAGATAAAGAAATACGCTTGCCATCTTGTGGACGTTACTTTATAGGTTTACCTTTTTGTTTTTATTAATTCACGATTTTCCCTATTATAAGGAGACTGAACTCATTTAAATTTAAATTAATCATTTAAACTCCTTAAATCAATAAATCTATTCTATTGTAAGAATGAAAATAAAAACTTTCATTATTGAAAAATTATTATGGGGTATTTGAGATTAAAATTTTAAAAATATTTTTTCTCTGATAGATGAATGATCATTGACTATTGTTTTTAAATTTTTTATATTGATTATGTAAGACATTTTGAAATCTAAATACCGACTAATTACGTAGTTGTTAACATTTGAAAATTATGCATAAATTTTAGAAAATTTAGTAGAAATTTTGGTGATCAAGAATGTATTAAGGTGAAATGTGGCGCATTATTACTTAAGAATCTTATGCGATGACATAACTGAACTTTTATGAGAGAGAGCGAAGAAGTTGATGGTGAGCAATCGGAGGCATCGTGATGACATTGGAGTGACTTCAATCATCAGAGCCAGCAGCACGCCCCTCCGCCCCAAAGCAGTTTATCATTTTTTTTTCTTCAAGGTGGACAATATTTATAGATTTCTAAATGATTGCCAACTACTTATGATTTTGCTAATGACTATAAAATATGATGATATTCTATAACCATAGCCTGATGGAAAGGAATAGAATTAATATTATACGTGTTTATAAGTGTTTATCGAGAACCCGAGAACCTCTGAGTAGATGCCCCCTTACCGTATCAAGAAACCACTCTGATCAGAGGTTTGGTTGCTTCAGGGATTCTGTGAGCTATGCTGGTTGTAGCACTACTATTTAGGGTAACCCTTACCAGAAAGGTCATGGTTGAGAAGTGAGACAAAGAGTATCTGAACAAACATATATCTCATGATGTCGACGAATGAAAGAACTCATACTGCATCCAGTGTGGCGCAAGTTAAAGTCACCCGCGTTCAGGAGTTAGGCAGAGGCTCTCGTTCGAAAAATAGTCGACAGTCTTCCAGCTGTTCTCTCGGAGCAATGCCTCTGAGAAGCCCCACCAGTGCACGCGCTAGGTGCTTAGGGAAACGTCTGGGGGCAGCTCATGCCTTTACCCAGGAGGAGAAACGGGTAAAGTGACAAAGGGATTGGGTGCTGTCAATCGGCACTTCGAACGTATTCTTCATGACAGGAAAGGAATCTGAGTTAGTAGAAGGTGGATATCATTAGTATTAGATCTACGAAGCGCCCAGGTTCTGGAACTGTGGAATTTAAAAAAGGGTGGAAGCTTTTCTATTCTGGTGTCGACCCTAACATGATTGCCCCGGCTGGCAGATTATGTTCAGATTGTACCCCCTTAGGAGGAAGACTGTATCTCCTGAGGGTTCAGATAGGGAAACGGTCTCTATCTCTATTCGTTGCATATGCTCCGAATGCAGTCACAGAGTATCCACTTTTCCTGGATGAAGTTTATGCTGCTCTTAGCAGGAGACGGAGTGCAGATTCTGTCATCCTGGTGGGCGACATCAATGCACACGTAGGGGCTGATGACAAACACGGAAAGGCGTGATTAGGAGGAATGGTGACCCCGATTTAAATGGGAGACGCTTGTTGGATCACTGTTGCAACAATAGACTTTGCAACACAAACACCTTCTTCCAGCACAGGGATATCTATAAATATACCTGGTATAGGAATGCAATGGATCGGAAGTCACTGATTGATTTTGTAATCGTTTCAGCCGACTTATTCCGAACAGTGTTTTATACTCGTGTGAGAAGAGGGGCAGAACTATCACCTGATCATCATCTTGTTGTCTGCACTTTGCAATTCTCTTAATTCCATGTCAATCAAGCGAAATACTAGGTTCAGAAAACCTGGTGCATCAAATGGGAGGCAATGGAGGATAGAGCTGTGAGGAAGACCTTTGCAAATAACATATCATCAAGTTTCAAAGTTTCAAATGATTGTGGCACTGTTGAAGAGGAGTGGCAGTTGTTTAAAACTGCTGTGATTACTTCGGCTGTATTGTGCTGTGATACTAAGCGGCTGAAAGTGGCGCAGGTTGGTGAGAAAAGGACTGCATGGTGGAACGGCGAAGTCAAAGAAGCTGTCAAGGCATAGAAGGAAGCCTATTTGATATGGCTTGCAAATAATTCAACTTCGAGTCGAATGCGGTACACTGAGGCGAGAAAGGCAGCAGCAAAGACAGTATCAACAGCTAAAGCCAAGGCCTGAGAGAAGTTCAGGGAGAAATTGGCAGCAGACTATTTTTCGGCAAACAAGGCGTTCTGGCAGACCGTGCGCCGCGTCTGTGGAAAGAAGTCTCTATCATCACAAACCATTAGAAGCTCAGATGGCAGTTCTGAAAATGGAGGAAGGCGTATTGCATAGATGGAAGTAATACTTTTCATCTCTTTTTAATCCTGTGACAGCAACAACTGAGGCACATGAGGTGCACCTTTAAGCGGAGAATAATCACGGTGTTATTACTGAAAGAGAAGTCGGACGGGCAATTTAGTCCATGAGGACTGGCAAAGCTGCATATGATGATGAAATCCGGTCCGAGATATAATTAAAATAGAAATTGTTGACAAAAAAACGGTATTCATTGTTATGACAAGGCATATTAATGAGAAATATCTCATGACCAAGAGTTCAGACCAAAGTTTGTGCAACAAAGTTTATCAACAACGGTATCAACATGCAGTTCACAAATAGTCTGCACGGAGCAACAATATATGTCTCATGATCAGAAATGCAAGGAAAAGATTCTTCATCAATAGGAATCAACAATGCGTCAATATGCAATGTACCAGCACTGTTAAAGGAACAATATTATATATCTCATGTAAATCTCATGACCAAGAATGCAAGGCAAAGTTGTGCAACATAAGGCGCATTCTTCATCGCGCACGATCTGCACAATATGCACGCTGTGGGCGCACTGGCTGTTCCGCATCGCTCTGTGCTTTTCGTTCACACTGTTTTTCTTTGCTAGTGCGTTTAGTTACCGTGCGTTCCGTGCGCGTACGAAACACACTAGTCAGAGACCAGGGTTGCTCAGTGTATTGAAGATGGCGGAGGAGCAATAAGGAAACCTAAACATCATTTTCAAAATTGAAACTGTGAATGTAGATGAAGAAACTCCAGAGAAGTTTATTCAGGTTATTCAATTTCCTCCATAACACTTTTAAGCAAATCATCGTCACTGCTGCTTTCGTCTAAAGCATTTAAATTTGTTTATTTACAACCGTTTGCATGGTATTTGGATTGCCATGGTATCGAAACTTTTCTATCACAATTTGCCATTTGCAAAAATCGCGGGTTTATCGTTAACGCTCTGTTCTTCTTGAGGCTGCCTAAAGTCAACTGCACGATTCGCACTGATCACGTGACTCACTCTCACCATTGTACGTTTCGTGCGCGATGGAGAATGCGCCTATAGATAAGTTTCAATTTGCAAAAATGCATAGAATTCCTGTTATTCTGAGTTCTTAGTACATAACAATTGCTTGAAAATCTTTAAAAATCATCAGTAACTGGAGATAAGAGTTAACCGATTATTTGGAAAAATTGGAAACACTCTTTTTTGCTACGTGCTGTCTACAGCAAACAAATAGAAAAATAAGCAACTGCTAAACAACACAAAGCTAAGACTGGCCAGAAGACCGTCTAAAATTTTGCTTCAAGACATCAAGAGAAGAGTGGGAACTGCAACAACATCAAGTGTACATCTAAGATTACGTGAATAAGAAATTATTTGGACTAGCAGTGGTATCCTTGGAGAGGTCCATCCATGGTGAGTCTTTAAAAAAATTTTTTCGAATTCTTGTTAACATTTACTGTATTAACTCTAAGCGTTTTCATGTGATTATTTTTTATACATTGAAAAGTTTAATCAAAAAATCAAAAAGTCAGAGTCACGCCACGGTTATGACCTAGCTTATTTGGTAGCACAGCAGATTCAAATATTTCAATAAAATACATTTTGATTATTTTCTGTATGAATGTGAATATATTGGAAACTGTGTCTGCAAAGGATAGAGAAAGAACGAGTATTGGTGAAAGAAACTCTGCAGCTAAAACATAAAAAGCCTTTTGGGTATCGGAAACATCTGAACAACGGGAGTTTTGAATAGTGCAACCAAGTAAAAGAGCTTGTACGTCAAGGGCAGGAGAAACTTTGGTCTAAAGTATCCAGTGATGTTCCTGATGGTGAAGATAGATATCATTTTAATCTGAGGTGAACGTGATTGCATAGGATTGTTTATGTCGTTTAACTTTGAACTTCATGCTTAATTAACACTTTGTTTTGAATGTTGCCTTTGATATAAAGAATTTTATCGAGTGCTTTCTATTGCACTTGAATAAAGTTGTTTCGTTGCTACGTGAAGGTGATGATAGATCAAGATGATATGAACGGATAGGTGGATTGTGTGTATATGTATCACATTGTAGAAGGCTTTGGAGAAGACAGCTAGCGTCTTTGGAACAGGCATGGCTCAGAAAGTTTTAGCTTTTACGAGAATCTTAGAGATATGTTTTGAAAATGTTTCAAAACGTCTATGTGTTTTGAAAATTTTTCATCAAGACATTAAATTTTTTTTCGGGGAGTAATCTGCAACCCTGCACTGTTAAGAAGAATTAATAATTATTTTGACATGGTTAGCTCCAATTAGTTCCAATACACGCCGCATACGTATATGCTGCAGCAGCGCCACTCCGTTATTACGATGGCGAGCATAAAATTCACTTAACTTTAACTTGCTGTAACTTTTGACCCAGTTATTCTATATTAGAAAACCCCCTCATTCTACGTTTATTATTCCAATTCTAATCACCAACCAATACTTAGAAGAAACATCTCTATTCTTCTAGCAACTGTAATATAGCAGACATTTTATTAAATTTTATTATAAAGTCGGACATTTAATCTGAGAAGTGTTAATGGAAACTATTTCACTGTTGCCAGAAGTAGGTATTATTTCATCTACGGAGTTGTTTGACAATGGTTTTATTGTACAGCGAGCTCTGTCGTGTGGAAACCCCCGCCCCCTCTCCCTATCGTTTTCTACAGCTTCGACTGTGAGCCGTGTGCTGCTGACAATTAGCTATTTTTAATTTGATGCTATCCAATCAGTATCAGTTGGCTTCAGTATACAAGTTTTAGTGAAGAACTATGAGAATCAGTTGAATCCACAGATAAATGCAGAGAGAGATAGTGAATTCAGGAGTTGGGACCAAGAGAATGAAGAGGGATGGAGACAAGCTAGGAGAGATGAAGGCGCAGAATGAGCAAAAGTCGGAAAAGTGAGTGTGGAATCTTTCCACTAAAAACCCAGATAATAGTTATCAGTTTATGTTGTGAACTTGAAATAGAACTTCCAATATCATGTCTATTATTATGATTTATTCAGACATTGTTTAGTATCCTATAGCTATAATCGCAAAGCCTAACTTTGAAAACCCCTATAAACCTCCAAAGAAGGTGAGGACGGGTAATTGCGTACTTACTCACTTCCTAGCATAACTCTTGGCCACCTCAATTTATTATATCATCACAAATAATTATATAAATTCCTAAATGAGAAATTGAAATAGAGTTGAAGTGTTCTACGAGCAATTTAAATTGTAAATTTTAAAGTATAGAGAGAAAACTAAAATCTTTTCATTACCGTTTCTTATCTAAATTTATTAAAATTTGAAATATTTTTACAAAATAGACAGATTCTGACAACTTTCACTGAATTAATAATTTTTTTCAAGTTTTTTATTTATTAAAACACGTTGTCTTTAAATTTAGTTCTTTAATGAAAAAATGTTTATTGTTACATAAAATATCTTGTTCTCCATTCATCCTTTTAAGATGGTTATTTTTAGGAATATTGCAAAATTTAATCATAATAACAGTCCGAGCCACACTAGATTTATCATCTTGCCTATTTGGTAGCAGATCAGATCCAAACTTTCATAAAAATGCATTTTGACTATATTCTGTGGGAATGTGTATATTTTGGAAACTGAGCTGTTCACATTGAACGTTCGTTTCCAAGAATTATTAACAATGAGCATAAAATGTTGAATTACAACAACATCAAGTATACATCTAAAGAAAGATTATGGACTAAAGTTATTTAGGCAAGCAGGGTCATATTTGGAAAGATTCATCCATTGTGATATTTTATTAGGAATTTTTTCTATCTTGAATTTTTACTGCATTAATTCTAAGCGTTTTCATGTGATTACTTTTAAGATATTTCCAAATTTAATCAAAAAAAAATTCTGTATAAAGGTGAATATTTGGAAACTGAGATGCAGATAATGCGATGATTGAACGATCGTTTCCAGGAATTATTAATAATGAGCATTAAATGATGATGCAGTGACAGGGCATAAATAAGGAAGCATCTTTGGAGAAGGAACAGGAGCCACACGAGTCTCCCTTGAGCTTCCTATGCTTTATCCTTATACGGGCAAAAGTATATGTGTCTGCAAAAGAAAGAGAAAGAACGAGTAATGTCGGAGAAACTCTGCAGCTAAAACAAAAAAACCCATACGGTATTGAAAACATCTGAACAACGGGAGTTTCGAATAGAGCAACAGGGTATAAGAGCTTGTACGTGAACGGCAAGAGAAACTTGGGTCTAAAGTATCCAGTGATGTTCCCTGATGGTAAAGATAGATATAAATTTTATCTGAGGCAAGTCAACAAGAGGTAAACAAAATCCCAGCATATTACCCAGAATTCCGGTCTTTTAGATTTTTCTTAGAATTGATAGCCCTTTCGCTCTGTGTTATATTGTTTGGGTTATTATCATACCAGTTTGGAATTTTTTTTACCCAATTTAACCTTTGAGATTGTTCTCATTACCAACATGTATAATTATCCCGCGCAATGCCGGGTTCTGTACTAGGGAAAGTTGTGCAACAATAGGTATCAACATCGGTGTCAACATCCAATGCACCAACACTAGGCAAAGATCAACAATCTATATCTCATGACCAACAATGAAAGGCAAAGTTGGTGCTATTTAGATAAATTTCAATTTGTAACAACGCATAGAATACCTGTTATTCAGGCTTTTCCTAGAACAGACAGTTCTTAGTTACTAACAAAATTTCTTGAAAATCTTTAAAAAAAATTAGTAATTGGAGATAATGGACTGTTAACAGAGCATTGAGAAGGATTGGAAAAACAGAGGAAGCACTCCTTTAACTCCGTGCTGTATTGTGCAAATTGTAAACATGTCAATAGAAGAATCTGCGATCGCTAGACTACACAAAGCGATGCATGGCCAAGTTTTGATTCAAGATATCGAGAGAAGAAAGGGATTTTCAACAACATCAAGATTACATGTAAATTAAGATTACGTAGGTAAGAAATTGTTTGGACTAGCAGTAGCATCCTTGGAGACGTCCATTCATTGTGAGCAGTAAAAAATTTTTTACAAATTGTCATTAAGAATTTTTTTCTCTATTCAGATATATAATCAGCTATTATCATCGCTATGTTGCCAAGATTACGTGTATATTATTTGTATCAGCATTGTTTGAGGGTGTTTTTCTAATGTAGTAATTTGTATCAGCATTGTTTAATGGAATTTTTTAACGTATTTTGTGTCATCGCTATGTTGCCAAAGTTAATATACATTTTTTGGATCAGCATGGTTATGATTATTCATTATTAACTAGCTGATATGCCCGGCTTTGCTCGGCCCGTGTGTTTAATAAAATTTTGCATTATCTGATTTGAATATAAAGAAGCACATATGAAAAATCCCTTTTAATTTATATATTCACTTTGGAAAAGCGAAGAAAATTCTTTAAATAATAGTTATTACAAGTAATAAAGAGGTCAAGAATGATAAGGTAGAAAACAAGAACAACAGGAAACCACTATTCCACATCAGATGTTTATTACAACGTATGCGCATTTCGGCAGCCAAGCTGCCTTCCTCAGCGTATACAAGAACTTGATCAGACCTGAGAAGTTCTGTTCTGATCAAGTT
>JAHWFO010059167.1:116127-130097 GCA_023313115.1 Rhysida immarginata
CTATTTGCTTTTAGAGAATTATCCTTTTTTGCTTCGATAAAGGATAGGCTCTATCCGAAACGTCAGCTCTTTATTTGATTTTTTAGTTTTATTTTGATTTTACTTATATATTTATTATTTTGTTATTTGCTAATTATTATTTTATTTTTCAGTTGTATTTATTAACTATTTAGTAAATTTTATTATTATTCAAATAGATTTAAAGCAGAATGTATATAAAAAGTAAAAGTCCGGCTTACTTCTCCCTAATTGACATATCCAATTAATTTTTTTATTTACCGCGCCACCTGATTGCTATCGGGAAAATTGTTAATTAATCAAATATTAATTTATATTAAAACCCAATAATAAAATCTTACATAGAATTTCATCTGTCACAGTCATGTGCCCACGAGTGTTGAGAAAGAAAAGAGGGATTCAATTTTATGATTAACAATATAAATAAAATTTATTCATTCAAAAATGAAATTTCTGGGTATGAAGTAAGTATCTTCAATATTCTGATCATGTTCAAGTAAATAAGAACTTGAATTAATATTCAGTAAACCCTTTTTTCGAAATCATTGCTGGAATTAGGAACTCTCAATATTCTATTAACTCTAGAAAGATAACCTTATTTTATAGTACATTAAAGATAACCATACAAGGATTCGAAGTGTATATATTTAAGTGCACATATTTTCGATCGTGTATAAAATATATATTTGCATAAGCGGTAACTTGTCACTATAAATATCATTTTGTTATGGATAAATGACAAACGTTAAGATTTATTTGTGTTTTTTTTCAGAAAAATCTTGAAATAAAAAATAAACATTTCTTAATTTACAAAACTAAAAAAAAATTGAGATTTCGACATAAGACTTATAGTTTTAACAATTAACCTTTTAAACTCAATTTTTTGTAATCTTTTAATATGAGCAAAAAACATTTTTTTATAAATTTTGGCCTCAAAGACACTTAGGAGAAGATGTGCACTTGTGCTCACTGCAAGTGGGATTTTTGATTTGTCGCACATTGACTTTGTCCATCCTTCTAATTTTTGATGGACAAAAGGCACAATATCTCTTTTTCTTTGGCTTAGAAAAATCTTCACATTGTGAAGAAAGTTCAGCGTGTCTTTTTTAGTAAAATATCACCAGTTTTTTTCCTTAGATTCTTCGGCAAAGTAGTTATTTGCTGTCTGCTAACATCCACGCAGTCATAAAGTCATTGCTTAGTATTTTCATGAAATTACGACGATCAAGCGGTTTTTTTGCTTAGATATGACATTATCTCAGTACATATTGTATGCGTTTGTAAATGCCATATTCAACATTCCATAACATATAGCCATGGACCATCTGTTTGTTTTATGACTGCATAACATCGAGGAACACATTTGATCAAACGTATCGACTCCGCTTTAATTTCATTATAAAAATAAATCATATTTGGCTTTGATGCCGTTGGATTAACTGTGCCTTCTTCATCACACGATGATAGAACAATGACTATTTTGATTGGTTTTGGTTTAAACGACACAGAAGTCAAGTGTCAATCATAAGAGGACACGCCCAGAACGTATATTTTTCATCTCCTCTGGTATTTCCCGATTATTCGATTTTATAGTGGTGACCAAGATCAAATTATATAGCTGCCTTAGCAAGTGTTTTGCTGAAGGAAATGACATGAACCAGTTGTCATTTCATGGTTTGAGTACATTATCCTAGATATGGCATTGCATGAAGCATATATCGTGTTGCACTGTCGTATGTCTTTACTATTTTCATGCCGTATTTATTGGATTTGTAAGTAATCCACATGAGGAAAGGGCAACGACCTGGAAAACCAAAAGCTCTTCATCTATTGTCGTATACAGTCAGGGGATATAATTAGTTCTACATTGACTGATGAATATCTCCCATACTTTCTTAATTGGTACAAATGTATCAGTGGCTCTTAGTTCTTGTCGCAAAGTTTTTTGTTATCATCCATATAAAAGTACCTAATTAGAGAATCATATCTGTCTCTATTCATGGCAAAAATTTATCTGTTTCTAGAATATGAACAATCAAATAATAATGCAAGAAATAAAACACTCTTTAACCAGAACAGTAAAAAGAAAAAATACGAGCTGTAAGTACTTTTCGAGAACAAAGCTCTCATATTTATAGTGAATTTTAACCAATGACAGAAAAGGCACACAAATGGACAAAATATTGAACTATGACCAATGACAGAAGCGGCGAAACGAATGGGTAAATTCAGTGATTGGTCAAAGTTGAAAACCACAGAATAAGTTTGGAATTCCCTATGGGCCCCTTGTCAGAGTTAAGAAGATCACAGCTGTTGGTGGAGTGGATTTCCATGCTCTCAATGGCGTCCAAGAGTCGTTAACTTTTTATTGATCTTAAAAGTTTTAGGGTTTGTACAGAGAAATCATGGCCAGTGTCCATGATGGAGAGATTGCTTCTACCTAACTTCCGGTGGGTTAGATGTTCCTTGAATCTGGCAGGCAGTTTGTCCTCGATAAACTTTCGTACATTGAGAACATTTGATTTCGTAAATTCCTGAGTTCTGGAGTGGGGGAACCTTGTACATTGGGTTTCCAAGTAGATGCTTTGCTTGATTTAATTTACTGTAAGAAAGAGAAATATGGGCTTAGAAAATCGAGTTTAAAACTTTTTATGAGCTGACTTTTGTGAAGTAGTGACTTCCTTTGGACATTCCTGAGAGTAGTGTTGTCTTGGATAAATTTGACGAACTTCCTCTTTTTCAATATTCTGGTTAAGGTCCCTTGATTGTATCCGTTCTTGGTGGCGATTTTTCTAATCAGGGCCATTTCTTTTTTAAATTCGGGGTTATCTAGGGGAAGATTTAGTGCGCGATCAATCATGGATGTAAAAGTTGAAATTTTCTGGTTCTTTAACTAGAGTCAGAAGTTATAAACTTAAGACAATTTGAGGGTTTGCAGTACACCTCAAACGTCAAGGAGTTGGACTTCCTAACAACCATTATAACCAACAAGGGCAGTTTCCCATCTACTTCCTTCTCATATGTGAATTTGATACTAGCAGTTTCTCATCCTTGACATTTGAGGTGTACTACAAAACCATGAGCCGGATAGTAAAATGGTTTCAACCAAGTCGGATTACTAAGATTCACCCTACCACTTACACCTCGGTACACCCGCAAATCGCGGTGACAATTAGAAATATCTACTTGACCTCTAGAGTAGGATCACTGAATATCTGAAAAATACAAGTTTGCTTATTCGAAAAAGGTTTCGAAAATCTTACAACCAGCGATTGATTATGAAGTCAGGAATGTGGAATCTGGGGGTTAAATGTAGGGTTATAAATTAAGCAAAAAGACTGTCTCTGGACCGATGAATTAGGTGCCAATTTATCTCTCAACCACCAGCAAGAGCTTCGTAATATTCTGGTATTACATGGCAGAGGGACATTATTTTGTCTTCTGCAGCTCCTAATTGTCGTAGGGGTAAAATTTTCTTTTTGTGTGTCTTTAACTTCATCTCTGCAATCTGCTCTTTCTTTCCAAACTGGCCCATGTCCATAAACAGCCGTAAATTTCAAAGGCTTCAATCTGACTCAACCGAGGTGCTTATCCAATGGATCATCTCATGAGTCTGCCAACGTTGTTCAGATAAAGGGGAACAGAAGGTAAAAGAATTCCAACCCCGGGCAAGAAACAAATGTGAAAAGAGAAGGAAACTTTCATTCAAAAAATGATATTCTAAAATTTCAATGAAATTATTTATCCAGTTCTAGAATTTTAATAAAAAAAGAAAAAAAACTCTTCTCCCTAAATTGTCTGAGTTCTAAAATGTTCAAGTAAACAAATCAACAGTTATAATATACCTTAATTTAGATAAATAAAACTCCTTTAGATAAAAGAAAATAAATAAATTAAAATAAATAATATAAAACATGGAAAAAATTCACCCAATGATAAAGTAAATGGTGAAGGATGAAACACAAATGAAACAAAGGTCTTGTGGAGAAATGTTATACGAACACAGGGAAGCACACAGTTACACATGAAGAAGTTATGTAACGAAAATTCGATGATTCGTAACACGTAGATGACTAACTTGAATTATATAACGTTTTCAGGATTTTTTTCCATCTTCAGTGGTAAAATTTTTTGATTGAATGGAAGATTTAATAATAATAAAAAAAACAATGTAATCTAATATAATGTGTGATATATGATTAGTTTGATTGTTGTGAACAGTATTGTTGAGTGTAAGGGAAGTGATATTATATTTTTAATGGTAGTTAGCATTTATTATTAATTTCTATAGATGGTTTGGCTAATTTTTTTCATTCGAAATAATGTTGATGGTTTCTTTTATTAGTCTTGTTTTATAATTTATTTCTTTAACAATGATTTTGATTTTGTGCCAATCTGGATTATGATTTTGGTTAATGCAGTGGTTTACTACATGATTGTTTTTATCATTGTTTCTAAGTGCTCTTTATGTTCTTTTATTCTTGTTATTATTGTCTTTTCGTTTGACCTGTGTAAATGTGTTGACAATTGGCGCATGGAATTTGATATACTATGTTAGTGATGTTCCATTTTTCTTTATTATTTTGGGAAATGTCTTTGAAATTTGAAATTGTGTTATTGTTTTGATTTTTTTGTTGTTTTTATATCAGTGGTTGTTATTATAAAGAAAAAATGAGAATAATCAATGTTTGGGTTTCATTCTCATATGAATAATTATAATTTTGAAGAAATTGTGGCCTTATAAAAATGAGATAGGATTTAGTTTAGGGTTAATTTCAACAGCATTATTGTTTGGGGCCATCAGAAATGGAAAGAGAATCGCGTTTTTGTTCTTTCTATATTAATAGTGTGAAAAAAAAATGCTGTCCACTGAACAATTCTTTTATCGACCAGTTATAATAAAGTATAAAGCGCTTACTATTTATTATAATTATCACTAATATCATTGTAAGTGTATTTTTGGTGTTGCCTTTGTTGAAAATGTGCAGAAAATAAAACGTGCATGAAATTTCAAATTTTTAATCAATTAAATGAATAATAAACAATGGATATCTACATCTGTATTTAAGATGGTACATTCTCATGAAATAAAGAATTTCGTAAAATATATAAAATAAATAGGCTAATTTTTATGAACCATGTTTAGCCTAATAATATAAGTATTCCTTATCTAAATTGTGCGATACTTTCTTAAAACTGCTTAATATGTATCAGAAATGCTTAGCATAACGTTTTCATGACATTTTGCGATTCTCAAGCAGAGTTTTTATTAAAATAGATGTTTTGTCTAACTTTAATCTGCTATGAAAAATTTTCCGTCTCCACCCACATAATTCATGCTATTCTTCCTTCCGTCCTTATAAATGATCTCAATGCTTGAATATGCAAATTTTTTATACGGGATAAATATTAGGTTAACAGGTAAAAGTCATGAAGGAAACAATAATGCTTGTTAATCATGTGTATTATGTCATTACATAAAACGTATAATAAGAAAATCTATTTTTAATAACTATATATAAAGGTAAAATATCATGCTCATACAGGGTGTTTCAAAATTATATACAATAAATTTAGTGACATATTCTTCAGGTCAAAAGAAGACGAAAATGTTCTATAGCACTTTGTCTGGAAACGATTTATTTACGCGATACAGCCAACTAAACCCGTGGCTCCAAATTACAGGAATTGTTCAAAATGCCCGCCACCAGCTCGCACGCACGCTTCGGCTCGTTGCATGAGCGACCGTCTGATGTCATGGAAGAGTTCGTCGCCAGCATTGCGAACGGTTTGACATGCATTTACAATTCGTTGTCGCAGCTCCAAAATGTTAGGAACTTCTCTGCTGTAGACGATCGTTTTCACATGACCCCGGAGAAAAAAGTCCAAGGGATTAAGGTCGGGTGATTTTGCAGGCCAGGCTATCGGTCCACCTCGACCTATCCACCGATTCGTGTATGCAGCATTAATGTGTGCTCGCACAACATGGCTGAAATATGCTGGAGCGCCATAAAGCATGAAATACATGTTAGATCTTATCAAAATAGGAACATCTTCCAGGCATTCTGGCAATGTATTCTGCAGAAACAAAAGATACGTTCGCCTAGTCAATCGTGGCGGCAACACATACGGGCCAATTAAGTTATTTCCGACAATTCTACACCAAATGTTCATGGAGAAACGCTCTCGATGCGCTCGAGCTCTGGTAACATGCGGGTTAGCATCTGCCCAATGGTGCTGGTTGTGAGAATTTACGATTCCTTTCCTTGTGAAGGTTGCTTCGTCCGTGAAAAGTATCTGGCTGAGACAACTAGGGTCTGCAGCATGACAACGTTGTGTCCATTGGCAAAATCGTTGTCGGTGTAGATAGACCGTTGGGTTCAGTGCCTGAACCAGTTGCAGGTGATATGGATGCAAAAGCTGAGGGCGAAGAATGCGCCAACGGAATGTGTTAATGATATAGATGCAAAAGCTGAGGGTGAAGAATGAGATGAGTACGGAATGTGTACCAACGATAAAATACGACGGGTGCTTGTCTCTGGTTCATCATGTATGATGTCAATTTCCACATCCTCCTCATCCGGAGAATGTGCTACAGGCCGCCTTTGTCCTGTTTGACGGCCAAAGGAACCAAGCTCCCTCAAATGTTTGTCGAAAGATACAAATGTTCTGTTATTTGGCAAACGTCTATTCGGAAAGCGTTCTTGGTAGAGTCTTCTTTTTTCCACAGCATTTCCGTTCGCAAAACCATACATTAGGTGCTTGTCAGTGTAATTTGCAATGGAATACGTGTACTTGACTTTTTTTACGTAAATCTTAATGCGTATGTCAAAGAACGCAAACGTTCTGAAATTGATATTCCTAGTGGATGTACAGTAGTGAAACAACCGTACACAACTAATAGAACAACCCTGAAGTAGGTTTAAATGGAACAAACCACTCAACCTAGTGTTGGGTCGGAACGCTGGAACTGCTAAAATATTGTCCGCTAACTACCGTGCTTCCCTACTGTAGGATATTGGATTACTCGCATACAAATCGTTTCCAGACAAAATGCTATAGAACATTTTCGTCTTCTTTTTACCTAAAGAATTTGACACTGATTTATTCAAATGTATTGAATACACTGATTTTTTGTACATAATTTTGAAAGACCATGTATAATAATATTTTTATTTACCTTAAGTAATATATATATATATATATATATTTAGGATGCTTGTTTTTGGGTTTGTTAGTTTGTGGGTTTGTTTTTTTTATATTTACTAGCTACAGTTTTCTTCCGATCTTAGTGGAATTTTGCATACTTTACCTTCAAAGCATGGGGAAGATCGTTGTCTACATCGGATTCCGAAAAAATATTAATTATTGATAAAAAATCGATATCCATGGTTATGGCACCCGGCCAACAATATATATCTCAACGAAAGTCAAAGTGTGTCCAATATAAATAAAGTTCAATTTGTAACAATGTATAGATTTCCTGTTATTCAGGCTTTTCTTAGAATTGCTTAACAGTTTCTTGAAAATCTTTAAAAATAATCAATAACTGGCCATCATGGTAAGTTAGCAGATTATTGAAAAAGAGTAGAAAGACAACAGAAAAAGCACTGTTTTAATTCCGTGTTGTATTGAACAAATGTTAAGCAAGTAAGTAGAAGAATCGGCGACTGCTAGCTTACAGAAAGTTAAGAGTGGCTAAGTTTTGCTTCAAGACATCGAGAGTGGAATTTCATCAACATCAATTGTGCATCTCAAGTAAGATTGTGGGAGTAAGAATTATTTAGACTAACAGTGGCATCCTTATAGAGATCTATCCATTGCGAACCTTTAAAAATTTTTTTTTCAAATTTTCATAGGAATTTTTACTGTATGAATTCTAAGCATTTTTATGTGTTTTTTTAAGATCTTATAAAGTTTAATCCAAAAAACAAGTGTGAGCCACGCAATGGTTATCACCTAGCCTATTTGGTGCAGAGCAAATACAAACATTTCTTTAAAATTTATTTTGACAATATTCTGTGGTAATGGGTAAATTTTGGAATTTGAGATGCTTATAATGCGATGACTGAACGTTCGTGTCCAATAATGTATCTGTATAATCTTTCTATATATATAAAAAAAAATGTTTGTTTGTTTGTTTGTTTGTTTGCTTTTTTAAACAAATCTACAGTTTTATTCCGATCTTGATAAAATTTCGCATACATCACCTTCAAAGCATGAGGAAGGTCACTGACTATCTCAGATTTCGAAAAGATAGTAATTATTGATAAAAAAAACGAAATTCATGGTTATAGCAGGGCATATTAATGAGAAATATCTCATGATCAACAATGCAAACAAAAGTTTGTGCAACAATAGGTATCAACAATGGTTTCAAAACGCAATGCACCAACACTATGCAAGGATCAACAATATATGTTTCATGACCAACAATGCAAGGCAAATGTTTGTTTGTTATACAGGCTTTTCTTAGAAAAGAGAATTCTTAGTACTTAACAATTTCTTTAAAATCTTTAGAAATGATCAGTAACTGGCGATAATGAGTTAGCAGACTATTGAGAAGGAGTGAAAGACGATAGAGGAAGCACTCCTTTAGCTCTGTGCTGTATTGAGTAAACAGTAAGCAGAGAAATGGAAGAATCGGCGACCACTAGACTACACAAAGTGATGAATGGCCAATTTTTGCTTCAAGTCATCGATAGAAGAAAGGAAATTGCAACAACATCAAGTGAACATCCAAAGTAAGATTACGTGAGTAAAAAATTATTTAGACTAGAAGACTTCCTTGGAGAGGTCCATCCATTAAAAAAAAATTTTTTCGGTAAATCAAGTCCTGGTATATCACCTGGAATGGATTTTTTCATTTTCAGCGAAGAGTTAAATTTTTGTCTGTCGTATTTTTCTTAGAATGGATAGTCTCTTCGCTCTATGTGTTTGTGAGGAGTTTTGGGAAAGAGGTGAAAGATGACAGAGGAAGCACTTCTTTTGCTCCGTGAGGTACTAAGCAAATGGTAACAAGTAAATAGAAACATAAGCGACCATAGCACTACACAAAGTGTGATGAATGGAGTATATTCGGAATTGCAACGAAATCATATGTACATCTTCAGTAAGATTACGTGGCTAAGATATTATTTAGACTAGTAGTTGTCCTTGTAGAGGTCCATCCATTGTGAGCCTTTCAATTTTTTTTCGAATTTTCAATAAAAGTTTTTACTGTGTTAATTCTGAGCGTTATTATGTGATTATTTTTAAGAAATTGCAAAGCTTAACACAAAAAATAAAGTCTGAGCGACGCAGGGGTTATCACTTAGCTTATTTGGTAGCACATCAGATCTAAACTGTTCATAAAAATACATTTTGACTATATTCTCTAAGAATGTGTATAATTTGGAAACTGAAATGTTGATAATGTGATGATTGAATGTTGGTTTCCAAGAAGTATTATTATTGAGCATAAAATGATGATCTAATGAAAGAACATTAATAAGGCAGCGTCTGTCTTTGGTCCCGATCAAACATTTAGATGACAGGCAAAAATTGATGTTCCTTGTAAGGAAAGAGAAAGAACGAGTGTTGGTCAAAAAAGAGAAAATGCTATACAGGGTTTTGAAACACCTGAACAAAGAGGCTTTCGAATAGAGCAAGAGCATGAGCAAGAAAAGCTTGTGTCTAATGTATCTAGTGATGCTTCGCAGTGTTGAGGCAAGTCACGAAGAGTTTAGATAAAGTCCAGATATATCACTTAGAATTCCTATTTTTCGTATTTTTCGTAGAATGTATAGTCCCTTTGCTCTAGCTTGTATTGAGTTATTATTTCAACAATTTAGAGTTTTAATTTAATTTTTCGAGTTTTTTCTGTTTACAAGTAATTATCATGGGCAATACCAGGTACCTCTGCTAGTATTCTTTATATATAAAGAAGGATGTTTGTTTGTGGGTTTGTTTGTGGGTATGTTTGTTTGTTTGTTTGTTTGTTGTGCAAATCTACAGTTTTATTCCGATCTTGATAAAATTGTGCATACTTGACCTTCAAAGCAAGAGGAAGGTCACTGTCTACTCCAGATATCGAAAAAAATAATATTTGATAAAAAATCGATGTTTATGCATATGGCAACGCATATTAATGAGAAATATGTAATGACCGACAATGCAAGTCAACGTTTGTGCAACAATACACAATTCACAACCACTCCGTATAGATCAACAATATATTTGTAACAATGCATGGAATTCCTGTTATTCAGGCTTTTCTTAGAGTTCTTAGTATTTAACAATTTCCTGAAAATCTTTAAAAATGATCAGTAACTGAGATAATGATGAGTTAGCAGACTATTGAAAAAGAGTGGAAAGACGACTGAGGAAGCACTCCTTTAGCTGCGTGTTGTATTGAGCAAATGGAAATTAGAAGAACCAACGACTGCTAGAGTACACAAAGAAATGAATGGCCAAGTATTTGCATCAAGGCATCGAGCAAAGAAAAACAACTGCAACAACATCAAGTGTATATATATAGAAAGTAAGATTACGTGAGTAAGAAATTATTTTGTGTAGCAGTGGCATCCTTGGAGAGATCCATCCATTGTGAGCCTTTAAAAAAAATTTTTCAAATTTTCATTAACTTTTACTGTATTAATTCTAAGCGTTTTCATGTGTTTTTTTAATTTTTCAAAATTTATTCCAAAAAAGAAAATTTGCCAGCCACGCCATGTAGGTTATTTCGTAGCACATCGGATCCAAACATTTCATAAAAATATATTTTGACTATATTTCTGTGGGAATGTGTATATTTTGGAAACTGAGATGCTGATAATGCGATGACTGAACGATCGTTTCCAAGAATTATTGATAATGAGCATAAAATAAAGATGCAGTGACAGAACATTCAGTGGCTGCGTCCATTAATTGGGAATAAGAGTCACGCGTTTCTTCCTTGAGTTCCTAGCCGTCCAGACGACTAGTAAAAATATATGTCTGGAAGGGAAAGAAAAAGAACCAGTATTGGTCAGAGAAACTCTGCAGCTAACAGAGAAAAAGCTATACAGGCAATGAAAACATTTAAACAACGGGAGTTTCGAATAGAGTAAGAGAGTATAAAAGTTTCTACGTCAAGGGCAAGAAAAACTTGGGTCTAAAGTATTCAGAGATGTTCCCTGGTGGTGAAGATGGATATCATTGTAATCTGAGGCAAATTAACAAGAGGTAAATAAAGTGCCGGTATATCACCCAGAATTCCAGACTTTCGTATTTTTCGTAAAATGGATAGCCTCTTCGCTCTGTGTTGTATTAATTGGGTTATTATTTAACCAATTTTGAATTATAATATAACTTCTTTAGATGGTTCTGCTTTCCTACAAGTATAATCATCCCGGGCAATGCCGGGTCCTCTGCTAGTCTATCTATAAGTATAAAGAAGGGGGTTGTGGGTTTGTTTGTTTGTGGGTTTGTTTTTGGGTTTGTTTTTTATACAAATCTACGGTTTTATTCTGATCTTGATGAAATTTCGCATACATGACTTTCAAAGCATGAGGTAGGTCACTGTCTACCTCAGACGACGAATAAATAATAACTATTGATAAAAAAAAATCGACATTCATGGTTATGGCAGGGTATATGGCAGGGTTATGACCAACAATGCAAGACAAAGTTTTTGCATGAATGGCATCAACACGCAAATCACAAACACTCCGCACGAAACAACAGTATATATCTCATGAACAACAATCCAAATAAAAGTTTGTGAAACATTAGGTATCAACAATGGTGTCAACTCGCAATGCACCAACAATATGCAAGGATTAACGATATACATCTCATGACCAACAATGCAAGGCAAAATTTGTGCAATATAGAATTCAATGCAAGATAATGATTTAGCAGACTATTGCGAAAGAGTGAAAGACAATAGAGGAAGCATTCCTTTTGCTTCGTGCTGTATTGAACAAATGGTAGGCAAGTAAATAGAAGAATCGGCGACTGCTAGACTGCACAAAGTGATGACTGGCCAATTTTTGCTTCAAGACATCGAAAGAAAAAAAGAAATTGCAACAACATCAAGTGTAATTATCCCGGGCAACGCCGGGTCCTCTGCTAGTCTTCTATCTTCTATATACGAGAAGAAAGAAGGATGTTTGTTTGTTTGTGGGTTTGTGGGCTTATATGAAGAAGGTCACTGTCTACCTCAGATTTCGAAAAAATAATAATTATTGATAAAAAAACGATATTCATGGTTATAGCAGGGCATAATAATGAGAAATATCTCATGACCAACAATGCAAGACAAAGTTTTTGCAACAATAGTTAGCAACAATGGTATCAACACGCAATTCATTAATAACAATGAGCATAAGATGATGATGCAATGATAAAGCAATCCTTTCTAAAAATTATAACAATGAACATAAAACGATGATGCAATAACAGAACATTCGTTTCCAACAATTATTAATAATGAACAGAAAATGGATATAATAGACGATATAGATAGGGAAGTCTCTTTCTTTGAGGCAAAGGAGGTACACGTGTCTTCCTTCAGCTCCATAAAGCGTTCAGACGAAATGAAAAAGTGTGTGTCTTTCTTTGTGTATGTGTGTGTGTGTTTACCTACATGCTTATTTAACCCGGGCAATGCCAGGTCCTCTGCAAGTCTTCTTATATATAAAGAAGGATGTTTGATTGTTTGTTTGTGGGTTTGTTTGTGGATTTGTTTATACAGTCTACAGTTTTATTCCGATCTTGATAAAATTTCGCATACATGACCTTCAAAGCATGAGGAAGGTCACTGTCTACCTCAGATTTCGAAAAAATAATAATTCTTAATAAAAAATCGATAATCATGGTTATGGCAGAGCATAATAATGAGAAATATCTCATGACCAACAATGCAAGACAAAGTTTTTTGCAAAAAAATATCAACAATGGTATCAACACGCAATTCACAAACACTCTGCACGGCCCTGTTACCAATGGGAATCAGAGTCTGTCTTTAATATACGTCATTGGTTCCGCTCATGAATAACTTGACGACATCTCTTGGCAATTATATTTTTCCTGAAACCAGTTTTTGAGACATTTTCCCGCTGAAAAAAGTACACTAACTACTGACTTAGACTCTAACAAACCTTTACACCGAATTTCAACTAAATCCTTTTAATAGTTTTGGCACCAGCCTCTAACATATGAACAGAGATACAGAAACACAAACAGAAATCTTAAAAACTGCTGTTTGAGCTTCAGGATCGTTTACAATACACATAGCAGTCGCATTTTCTCAAAAAGAATTTAATTTTCAGTTTTCTCCTCTCTCTCCAGTTTTATTATATAAGATTATTCAGAATTCATTGTACAAACTTTTAGAGCAGATGATTCTAAGCAGAAAAGTTGATATGAACTTGGGTCTGAATTTGAACGAAAACTGTCATATGAACGGAAATAAAAATGCCGCTATTATCAACATGTAAATAATTCAACTTCTAAAACATCTAGGATAATAAAATTAGAGGAAATAAAAGTACAGGTAGAATATGATCGAATTTTAACGTATACTTCCGAATAACGCATTCAACATCGTAACACGTGCTGGTTTGTACTCACATGTGAGCACGTGCTAAGATATTCACTGCGTAACTCGAAAACTGCTCGTTGGAATTCATTCAAATTTTAACGGTTAGTATTCCTCCAAAACTCATCATCCAAAATGTTTTAGAATTTGAATTCTTAATTTGTTGATCTTGGTAGCGCATTTTTATTTCTTTTCATATCTCAGTTATCCTTCAAATTCGGACCCATATTCATATCAACTTTTTTGCTTAGAATAACCCATACTACCTGCCCTAAAAGTTGGTACAATGAATTCTGAATCACCTTGTATATATATATATATATTAAGTTTGAATAAATTAGGCCACAAATAATTTGAAAAAAACTAGATTGTACAAATTTATTTATTA
>JAHWFO010059167.1:130497-140822 GCA_023313115.1 Rhysida immarginata
ATTCGCCATGTGGTGACATTACATAATCCGAAATAACTAATATTTTCCGGGCATAACCCTGTACACTAAGTAGATCAAGTTGATCAATATGACACTGAACATATGTGCTACTATAAGTTAGCAAAATTTTTCATCTTTTTATTCATTACCTGAATTGATTTAAACTTTATTCCATGTCTGTATATCATTGCGAAATACCTTACATTGGTGGATTGGGTACTTAAACTGATTCAGTCTGTTTTTTTTGCACAATTTTCATAGATTTTGAACTTTATATACTTTCCACATCTATTTTCTCATTTAATTGTCTCATATTTTATTCTCATGCATTCACTTATATATGATAGAACTCGAGAATGACGAACAGTAGGTATTGCAGGAAACCAGGGTATCTCGCATTTCTTTTATATTAGAAATATTCCAGCACAGTCTGCTTTCTATAAAATTAACTTCCTTACTCAATTACAAGTTTATCGAACAATAAATAACGAAATCACTCACAAATGAAATGCTTGTTACCATACACACTACAATGATATGTCTAATGTATGATCGCGGAATTTAATTCTTCTCTAAAAGCTCTAGATAGGATAGTGCAAACTACAACTTCACTTTAAACTCTTTGTCAACGGCATTCTACAGTGAGTATCTAAACAATGTTTTCGTATTTAATTTTTATATTGGTTAATGTTATTAATTTCAGTCCAATTAAATTTAATATCTTGCCAGATTTGCTCTCATAGGATTCGTTTAAAAATTGTTTATTCGATTATTAATTTTTCGTTAGTTGCGTTTTTAAAAAGTGAGTTTTCTATAGGCTTTAAAGACACATTTGAACAGCTTTACTCATCACATGAACAAATAATGTCAATATTCCATATGGACATTTTTTCCTTTCATTCAAAGTGCTAAACCCGCGCTATTCTATAGAGTGAATAGACATTGGCATTATAGAAAAATGGTATTATAAATTGTAAATTCTCATATTTTTGTAAAATATGATGTGTTTTAAGAGGTAACTTTTGTATTACATGCTTATTGATTGTATGTACATTTGGTTTTTGGTTATTTAACAATAGTTCATTATTTAGCAATAGCTCTTTTTCATTATTTATCAACCAGCCTATAATAAGTTAATTTTACCAATAAATTATGCTTATTTTGTGTAAGACATGAACTGTTCTTAGGCCATTATCCCTTTTCCCTTACTTCAGCACCTGATATAGTATTCGCAAGCCTGTCCTTATTTATCCCCATCCTGCAGCACATCTCTTAATCCAGCTCGTTAAATTTCATTCACCTAGTCATGTTATGGAATATATTTATCCATTCATAAAGTTTCACGTATTAATTACGCATAAACTTTTTAATTTCTATTTTGTAACCTTCTTCATTCTCAACTGGTTAAATTAAAAAAATTAATCTTAAACTAAAAACATACTACTTTTTTATAAAAACATTTAAAAAATTAATTCTTCCCATTTAAATACCATAATTTAAGAATACATTTACCATTTTTATTTTTTCTTGATTCCTTCACTGCTCTGAGATGCGAAGATAAGGTCTTGTGAGTCCAGATGTTAATAACTAATGTAAAAAAAAGAGATATTATTATATAAATTTTATACATCAATGAGATGAAATTTTTTAATTTTTATGAATAAAACCTATATCGATATTGATCATTAAATTCTTTGGATGCATTTCAGTTCATTAAAGATTTCATTTTCGCTAATGAGTTGATCTATGTTTATTGGTCGAAATTCAAAACTAAAGAGTGACTATTTAATAATAATAAAGAGAAAAGATCACCAAACAGTAAGTAGATAAGGTATGACCAGAATCAAAACTAAAAGTTAAAAAAATATATTTTAATGGTTTTTTATATTTTGGCTTTGAAGATCTGGGCTTTGGTCCCGGCAAGCTTCTTCTTCAGTGAGGTGGAGGCAGTCACATAGGTATATTTTACATAGCGAAGGTTGGAGGAAATCGTATTATTGTAAGACTTACAGATAAGGTATCGTGCCCTAAAATTAAACTTCATTCCCTTCTCTTGTATTGCCGAGTTCCGTATTATCCACGCTCTTGCGTTAAAAAATGGCTACTCCTCTTCTATCTTTTCTCATTTTGACATAGGAAACTCGCTCTACTTATCCCTAAATCCTAAATCCCTGGACCTACCCCCCCCCCAAATGGATCTCTCTACTTTATCTTAGTCCACATTTCTCCCGTCTCTTGAAATTTTTTTTCTCCCTTGGCCTCCTAGTTTCCTTCCTTTCATCGACCCCCTGTTTTCGCATCTTAAACCCATCTTCCCATGAGAATTTTTTCCTGTTCTCGTATATACCGATTGAATTGTGGAGTTTGCAACAAGTACTCTATAGTCTTAACGTCCCGCAGTTTCACCCTATGATTCAAAGAACACATAAACTCGTACAAAAATAAAGACTGCAAGTCCTACTAAGCTAACCACCTAGCCTGCGCTGGACATGCCTCGAAAACACAAGATGAAATAATGTCCATTCTCCACCTCTTTAAAGACCCGCACAAGACAGCGCACCCTGAGTCCATATCAATTTTTAAAGCTAGAAGGTCCTCCTCGGATCTCTTTTTCAATTATTAAACTGATTTCGATGTTTTCTCTATCCTTGATTCTGTATCCGACCTATAGTAATAGTTTTTATTTTGTTTCTTGAATATTTCCACTGCCTTTATTAATACACAACCGGATGAGATTTCTTCTAGGTATGATTCACTGCTTCCGTTTCCTGTACCCCATTTATTTATCTCTAATTAATTAGCTTGTTAATTTCTATTAGATATAATTTAATTTCGAGACAATTTTACCTAAGAATCGGACTTTCTGGCCATTGACTGCCAGAAAAATAATTTATTGGGAACATAGATGAAATTGAGCGAGCCGTTGTTTTAGGGATATTTTGGTAGTCAGTTGGCAGAAGTCACAGTGGCCCATACGTAGGGCTAAAACGGTGTCTGGTCACTATGGCTTCCCAATATGAGGGATTGTGGCACTGCAAATAATATATCAAAGGTGGGAAGGGTCGCATGAGCGTCCAATTATGGAGGGATCAAAAGCAGGTGGTGGAGTTGGAATAATCATTGAGAGGAGTGGCGAGAGAATTGCAATTTTGAAGTTATGGTAAGTCAGAAATTTTTTTTCAAATGTTTGTTGTGTTTTCTCTGACTATCTGTAATCAGAATGAGAAGAAAATGAATAATAAATTTTGGTGAGAATATAAATGGTTAAGACCCTAGAATCATAGCGTTTGGAAATGAAATAAACCAGGGCAGCTTATTGTGTGAATAATTAATTGTCATTAATGGGTGATAAATGATACTGAAGATTAGATGAGAAATGACGATGAGAGAAATAATTAGGGGAACTGAATAATTATTATGGAGAAAATGTAGAATATTAGATGCCTGGAGCGATCATGATCGGTTAGTGGATATATTAATTCTTTGTGTTAGACAAAATATTTGAGGAAATAGTGAAGATTTTTTCTTTTTGGCAATCTGCATCATAGAATAATGAAATTTAAGATTAATGATAAAATGAGGAAGAATAACGTTGTGTAATGTACTTTTGGATAATATTTACGGTGTGAAGTTGATTGGAGGTACTGTTGATGATGATCATAAAATAGTTTATGAAGAAATGAGTCGAGAAACAGGTGAGTAAATAAGTTTAAAAGAAAAATAAAGTATTTGCTTTTTTGGTGTAAGGAAATATTGTGATTATTAGAGAATTCTAGGTGAATTGAAGGAAATAAGGAGATTTATTAGAGATAATTCAGATGTTTTTGGTCATTTGAGAAATTTTAGGAATATAGCGAATTATGGAGAAACTGGAAGATTTAATGGGAATTTCAAAAGGGAATTTTAGTGACATAAAAATTATTATGGACTTATTGAGGTAATTGCAGTGATTTAAAGCAGTTTTTAGTGTAATGAGAATATAGAGTTCAATAATGAAGAATAAGCTGATAAAGCATATAAGACAGAAACTTGTGCAATTAATATATGTGGAAAAATAGAAATAATGAGATGTGATTATTTGAGAAATGAGTGATTTGCAGTGAAACTTTTTATTTGAGGAATTTGAGAGAACATTTACTGACAGACTTATATGAATTTTTCATTGTGATTAGTTAGTGAATTTTTGAATATAATGGGAAAAGGTAAAAAGAAATATCATCCTTTATATGGAATTTTTGCATTGTCTTTGAGATGATAGTCAAATACAGGTCTTTATCTTTGTTTTATTTATTGTCACAGAGAGGAATACGGGGAGTAAAACTATACTTCTTTGAGTCTTTTTTTTTAGTTATAGGGCATACCAATGGTTTATTGGAATGACAGGTATACTTGGATTATTATCTTTTTCCTTTTAGGGGAATTTATGATAAATCTGATCATTGTCAGTGCAGCAAGATTTTCAGAGAATATTAACTGACATCTTGGAAAGGCATTTTATGAGAATTTCATGTGTGAAGTTTAAAGAGTAATAATTACATAACCAGAGAATTGATTAATGAAGAAACGTGGAGTTATTTTGAATATTTATTCATATAGATTAAGTCAAGCATCTAGAATTAAAGAAGAAGTGTTGATATGAGGTTTATATTCGGTGAATATAGATGAGTGAAACATTTGAAGAATTACTATTGAGAGTGACAGTAGGAATATATATTTGTGTCAGTATTTCAGTGAATAATTTGAGGAGATGAATTTAATACATGTCAATGGTAATGATGTGAGTAAACAAACCAAATTCTGTGAGTCATGTCATAATAGCAAAGTGAAGAAATCGATTGACAATCATGAAAATCTTGTTGATATAAGATGATATTATTGAAACGAGATATAATAAAGTACAGAATAATAAAAGAGATTTTAAATCAATTTTTTCCGAGGAACAATGAAGATAGGTCTCTTGGGTTTTCTAATAATCAATTTTGAGGATAAAATAATTCAGTAAAGAGCAGTTAATTATCGAAGCATTTTAAGAGTATTGAGGTGTACATAAGGCGAATATTTGTAAAAACTTTGAAAATATTAAGGAACATATTTGAGAATTATGGTGACCATAGTCAAGTTGTATGAATGACGAAATAGTAGAAGGAATCTTAAGAGATAAAAAGGTTTTATACAGGAGGATGTAAGAGTCAATAAAGTATATTTATTTTTTGAAGTTTTTGTAGAATCTTAGGTGAACCAGAGTAAAGATAGAATAAATCATGGGAAATGTAAACTACTAAATGTAATAAAATAGTTAATAGAGAGAATGAATAGGCGCAGGAATAATGTTGAGAATATAGAATTATTTGATGTTATGATGAAGATTTTTTAGATGAAGACATAGATGAGAGACGGAGAAATTATATGATTAGGAGATATGAGGTTAACAAGACATGATGGACAGGAGTGTAATAGAAATAATAGAACATATCACTTAAGATCCAGCAGACGGGTAAATTATCGAAACTTGCTAGTAGAAATTAGCACGGAAGAGTACAGTATCTTTTATTTCTTATTATTAGTTTTTTGTACTAATGATTCTCGAAAAACAGTGAAGACAAAACTGGAGAATACGTTATATTGAGTGAAGCAGAGGATCTTTTTCATTGTTGTGAGGTCGTCTTGGGAGCGGAGGTCTACACAAGAGAGGGTTGGGGTTATGATACAGTCATTTCTCTGTCTTCCTAGGATATACCTTATTGAGTTATGGGAGAATTACTTAAATGAGGATCCCAACATAGAGTTTTAAAAAGAATTCACGTGGAATTGATAATGTTTTCTAAGGATGCTAGTGAATATTAGGTTTTGAATAATCAGTAAATACTTATATTTTTTGGAGAAGAATTTTTTTTTTTGGAATTTTTTCTGAATTTTTTAAATTGGTTGTGGGGGTATGCGACATTTCAAATGTTGTTTATATAGCAACATTTTTTTATGCTTGTGGTCTCTTGAGTGGGGCTCTTTGGAAGTGATTAGCCTATAGACAGATGAGTTTTAGAAGTTTGTTTGATAACTAAGCTTATAATGGAATTAGGGATTTTTTCTAATTTTGGATAAATAAAACTTGGTTTAGTGAGTCACTATAGAGGAGGGGTGCTAGAATAAGTTTAAATGATGATTGTTATGATTTAAAGGTGAGTTAGGATAATTTTGATCTTTTGCATAGTTAATAAGGTGATATCTGTGGTGTCTATAAGTAGAGGGTCTATCATGATTCAAGATTGGGAAAGTTTAGAATGAGAAATCATTAATTTACTCGTAGAAAGGTAGTGGTATATCCAAGTAGGTTAAAATGTTTGACATAGTGTATAGCAAACTGGAGGTTTATACAAGTAGGTTAAAATGTTAGAAAAAGCGTATACAAGGTAAAGGTGAATTGAAATATAAAAAGAATGTATAGCAGGACAGAGGTTTATCCAAGTAGATTAAAATGTAAGAAGGAGTATATAGCAAGGTAGAGGTTTATCCAAGTCGGTTAAAATGTAAGAAGGAGTGTATAGTAAGGTAGAGGCATATCCAATAATAATAAAGATAAAAAAGAATGTATAGCAAGTTAAAGGTTTATCCAAGTAGGTTAAAATATAACAAAGAGCGTATAGCAAGGTAGATATTTACCCAAATATAAGCATCTATATAATTATGAAGATAAAATGTAATGAAATGTGTATATCAAGGAAGCAGTATATCCGTGTAAATTTAAATATATGAAGGAATGTATAGCAAGGTAAAGGTTTATCCAAGTAGGTTAAAATGTAAGTTAGAGGGTACAGCAAGGTAAATATATATCCAAGTAGGTTAAAATGTAATG
Source organism: Rhysida immarginata (assembly GCA_023313115.1). Classification (NCBI taxonomy): domain Eukaryota; kingdom Metazoa; phylum Arthropoda; class Chilopoda; order Scolopendromorpha; family Scolopendridae; genus Rhysida; species Rhysida immarginata. The sequence goes on from JAHWFO010059167.1 coordinate 137,348, forward strand.
AAGTGTGTATAGCAATGTAGAAGTATATCCAAGTGACTTAAAATATAAGAAAAGTGCACACAAGGAAGAGATTTTTCCAAGTAGGTTAAAATGTAAGAAAGAGTGTAAAGCAAGGTAGAGGTTTATCCAGGTAGGTTAAAATGAAAGAAGGAGTGTTCAGCAAGGTAGAGGTTAATCCAAGCAGGTTAAAATGTAATGATGTGTGTATAGCAAGGTAGATGTATATGCAAGTAAATTAAAATATAAACAAAGTGTATAGCAAGGTAGAGGTTTATCCAAGTAGAGTTAAATATAAGAAGAGTGTATAGCAAGGTAGAGATTTATCCAAGTAGATGTAAATATAAAAAATAGTGTATAGCGAGGTAGAGAATTACCCATGTAGGTTAAAAAGTAAAAAAAGAGTGTATAGCAGAGTACAGGTTTATTCATGAAGGTTGGAATGTAAAAAAGATGTATAGCAAGGTAGAGGTTTATCCAAGTAGGTTAAATGTAAGAAAGAGTGTAAAACAGGGTAGAGGTTTATTCATGTAGATTAAAATGTAAGAAAGAGTGTATAGAAAATAGAGGTTTTTCCAAGTAGGTTAAAATGTTAAACAAAATGTATAGCAAGATAAAGGTTTATCCAAGAATGTTAAATTGTAAGAAAGAGTGTATAGTAAGATAGAGGGTTACCATGTAAGTTAAAAAGTAAAAAAGAGTGTATAGCAAAGTATAGGTTTATCCAAGTAGGTTTAAATGTAAGAAAGAATGTATAGCAAAGTAGAGGTTTATTCAAGAAGGTTAGAATGAAAAAAAGATGTATTGCAAGGTAGAGGTTTATGCAAATTGTTTTAAAATTAATGATGTGTTTATAGCAAGGTAGAAGCATATCCAAGTACGTTAAAATATGAGAAAAAGTGTACAGAAAGGCTTAGGTTTATCTAAGTAGGTTAAAATATAAAAAAGTGTATCGCAAGTTTGAGGATTATCCATGTAGGTTAAAATGTAAGAAAGAGTTTATAGCAAGGTAGAATTTTTTCTAAGTAGGTTAGAATGTAAGAATAAGTGTATAGCAAGGTAGAGGTTTATCTAAGTAGCTTAGAATGTAAGAAAGAGTGTGTAGCAAACTAGACGTTTATTAAGGAAGGTTAAACATAAAAAGAGTGTATAGCAGGGTAGAGGTTTATCTAAGTAGGTTAAAATGTAAGGAATAGTGTATAGCAAGGAAGAGGTTTATCCAAGTAGTTCAAAATGTAAGGAATCTTCTATATATATAAAGAAGGATGTTTGTGGGTCTGTGGGTCTGTCTGTGGGTCTGTACGTTTTTTATACAAATCTACAGTTTTATTCCGATCTTGATAAAATTTCGCATACATGACCTACAAAGCATGAGGAAGGTCACTGTCTATTTCAGATTTCTGAAAAATAATAAATATCGATAAAAAATAGATAATCATGGTTATGGCAAGGCATATTAATGAGAAATATCGCATGACCAACAATGCAAGGCAAAGTTTGTACAACAATAGGTATCAACAATGGTATCAACACGCAATTCACAAACGCTCTGCATGAACCAACAATCAATATCTCATGACTAACAATGAAAGGAAAAGATTGTGCAAGTGTAATTATCCCGGGGAACGCCGGGTACCTCTTCTAGTCTTCTATATATATAAAAAAGGATGTTTGTGGATCTGTGGGTCTGTTTGTCTGTATGTTTTAATACAAATCTACAGTTTTATTCCAATCTTGATGAAATTTCGCATACATGATCTTCAAAGCATGAGAAAGGTCACTGTCTACCTCAGATTTCGGAAAAATAATAAATATTAATAAAAAATCGATATTCATGGTTATAGCAGGGCATATTAATGAGAAATATCTCATGACCAACAATGCAAGGCAAAGTTTGTACAACAATAGGTGTCAGCAATGGTATCAGCACGCAATTCACAAACACACTGCATGAACCACCAATATATATCTCATGACTAACAATGCAAGGCAAAGTTTGTGCAACAATAGGCCCATTGTGTTCGCATCAACAATGGTATCAACGCGCAATTCACCAATAACAATGAGCACAGAATGATGATGTAATGCTAAAGCAATCTTTCCAATCTTTCCATGTAATATGGATAGGTTTCAATTTGTAACAAAGCATACAATTCCTGTTATTCAGGCTTTTCTTAGAAAAGAGAGTTATTAGTACTTAACAATTTCTTGAAAATCTTTAAAAATGATCAGTAACTGGAGATAATGGAGAGTTAGCAGACTATTGAGAAAGAGTGGAAAAACGACAGAGGAAGCACTCCTTTAGCTCCGTGATGTATTGAGCAAATAGGAAGCAAGTAAATAGAAGCGACTGCAGAACTGCACAAAGCAAGTTTTGCTTCAACACATCGAGAGAAGAGTGGAAATTGCAACAACACTAAGTGTAAATCTGAGGTTAGATTACGTGAGTAAGTAATTATTTAGACTAACCGTAGCATTTTTGGAGAGGTTTAGCCATTGTGAGCCGATAAAAAGTTTTTTTTCGAATTTTCATTAAGAATTTTTACTGTATTAATTCTAAGCATTTTCATGTGTATATTTTTAAGATATTGCAAAATTTTATTTAATTTTTTAAGATTGTTCTGTTTACATCCAAGTGTAATTCTCACGGGCAACGCCGGGTACCTCTTCTAATATTAAATACAGAGTGTATAAAAAGAGTGTATAGCAAGGCAGAGGTTTATCTAATTAGGTTAAAATGTAAGAAAGAGGGTACAGCAAGGTAGATATTTTTCCTAGCTGGTTAAAACGTATTGAAGTGTGTACAGCAGTGTAGAAGTACTACCTAACGTCACCTATCCAAGTAACTTAAAATATAAGAAAGCGGGTATTGCAAGGTAGAGGTTTATCCAAGTAGGTTAATATATAAAAGAATGTATAGCAAGGTACAGGTATATCCAAGTATGTTAAAATGTAAGAACAAGTGTAAAACAAGGTACAGGTTTATCCAAGTAGATTAAAATGTAATAACTAGTCTAAAACAAGGTAGAGGTTTATCCATGTAGGTTAAAAGGTAAGAAAGAGTGTATAGCAAGGTAGAGGTTTATCCAAGTAGGTGGAAATATAAAAAAGAGTGTATAGCAAGGTGGAGGTTTATCTAAGTAGGTTAAAAGGTAAGAAAGTGTGTATAGCAAGGTAGATATTTATCCAAGTTGGTTAAAATGTTAAAAAAAGCGTATAGCAAGGTAGAGGTTTATCCAAGTAGGTTAAAATGTAAGAAAGAAAGTAAAACAGGGTAGAGGTTTATTCATGTAGATTAAAATGTAAGAAAGAGTGAATAGCAAGGTAGAGGTTTTTCCAAGTAGGTTAAAATGTAAGGAATAGAGTATAGCAAAGTAGAAGTTTCATTAAATAGCTTAAAATATAAAAGAGTGTATAGCAAAGTAGATGTTTATCCAAATAGTTTAAAATGTTAAACAAAATGCATAACAAGATAAAG
>JAHWFO010059168.1:0-41981 GCA_023313115.1 Rhysida immarginata
CTAAACATACATTTCAGGATGTCTCAGATGTATTGTGACAGTTTGAATTCAAAAAACAATGTTACTCGAATTTTAACCTTTCATTTACAGCTTGTGACTATGATAAAGTAATTTCAATTAAGACTCTTCTCAAAAGATTAGGTAAAAAGATGCAAATATTTGTAACTGGTTCAGGCTGCTGAAATAAGCAAGAATTTATTAAATGACCTGCTATTTACCATTCTATTTGGAATTTCTTATCTTTAAGAATATCTCTGTATACATATCGATCCGTAATGTCATCTATTTGGTGTATGTTGTCATCTATCCAGCATAAGAAAATGCTCCCACACAATCAGTGCGATAAATGGTAATTGTCTCTGTTGGCAATTGCTGTGCAATTCTATCTAGGAAATTCTAGTCTAGATTTACGATTTTTGGTGAAGATAAAATCATTTCATTACTCGAATTCCAGCATTATTCGAGCGGCATGAAACACTTTCCCAATTGATATTTACACTACGTTCTTTATTAATTTCACATTTTCATGTTACTTTTACTTTCGCATTATAATGCGGTGCAGTCTAGGAGTAGTTTTGCGGGTCTGTCACTTCTTGGCGAGCCTACCCTTTCTGATAGATGGGCTTGTATTTTGCCAATTAAAGGTCATTTTGAAATGGTGTATGCGCTACAAGTAATTATCCACAATTTGTATATATTTGCATGCGACGTAATAGCAATTGGCTGATCATGTAAATGGAATAAGCCTCTAAAATGGTGAGGGGGGGATAGAAGTGATAGGTCTTAAACTTTTTCCCATCAAATATTGTTTTTAATTTTTTTTAAAGAAAGTAATGCTTGATATATAAAACAATTTATCAGCACCATTTTATTATTAAAATTTAGTTGTATAGCATCATATAATAATCCTGGACCTTTACTTCTTCTCATTATTTAATTACCTAACGAAAACGTCATTTTTTTTTTTTTCCTTGACCAAGGATTCTATCCGAAACGTCAGCTTTTTTTTTTCAGGGTCATTCTATTCTGTGTCCAATTTGCTTTATATTCCAGTTTTTTTTTGTGTCTCGTCCTTTTTTTCTATTACATCCTTCATTTTAAAAAACTCAATTTTACGGTTAAAATGTTTATACCGGACATTTTCAGTTTATAATGTATTATATTCAAGTCATAAGTGCGCAGTTTTTCAGTAGGAAATATAATTTTTATTTTTAGATAAACCATTTCTCTTCTCTTTTTTTAAAACAGTGTGCATATTTATACAGGGTGACCCAGCATAATTGTTTAGAAACATTGTATGGTTCAAATGGAACAAAAAATGTCCTATAAACATTACATCTAGTTTCGATCGTGTGTGAGATATCGACGTTTGTCTATTTTCTTTTATTATAGTCTTTTCCTAGAAAAAAAACGTAGGTTTACCTATTTATTCCTAAATATACTCTCCTGTTTTGCATGCCAAACAGGAAGAGGAATCGTCGTAACACGTGCAAAAGGTATTTCATTGACTTGGCCGTTGATTTGAGCAATTGCTCATATTCTGCAACACAGCGTTGAATTTCATTATGGCGTTTATTTTCACAAAAGAAGAATATGCGAATATTCATTTTTACTATGGGCTTACTGCTGTAACGCTGCAGAAGCCAGCAGGGTGTATGCGGATGCATTTCCTCAGAGGTGCCATCTACATCGAGAGGTGTTTTTGAGGGTACACCAAATTCTCAGGGAGACAGGATCATTCAGACGTCGATGTCTAACACACGATCGAAATCAGATATAATGTTTACAGAACATTTTTGTTTCATTTGATCCATACAATGTTCCTAAACAATTATGCTGGATAAGTTTGGGTCACCCTGTAGAATTAAAAATTGTAGTTTTCCAAAAAAATAAGTAAATAAATAAAAATATATTTTTGTAGCTTTAGTCTTAATTTAAAATTGAATTTAATTTCTATGCATTTGAGCATAACGAATTCATTTTTGATAATAACAATGAAATGTTCTTGTTGAGTAATGAAGTAGTAAATCTGTGACAAAAAGAATGGTCTGAATTACACAGGCCAACAAAAAAAAAAACCTTTTAAAGTCATTTGTAACGATAAGACCTTATTTCTCGTACGCTTTCTTTTGCGCTGAATTCAAATCTCGGATTTTTTTTTGTCTCACCCACAGATTTGTTTATCAATGAAACACTTTTAAATTATTCAGAGTTTAGGGGTTGATAAATTTCCTTGTGGCCCAAAAATATGGATACTTTAACATTGCAGCCGCTTCTCTTCACGCCAATTACTTTTTACATGTCAGTCCCTATGTGCGTAACTTGGAAACGTGACATGCAGGAAAAAAATCTAAAAGCAGATGATTCAGCGCACAAAAAAAAAAACCCCACAAGAATAAGGCAAATTCATTCAAGATGATTTTTCATCGTTGGCCTGAGTTATTGCAATGAAATAAATGTGACTAATTGGATCCGTTCAGCAGACTGAATGACAAAGTGATTTATGGCAAAATTAGAGAATCGAGTTTGGAATTTGACCACGCAAATCAAAATTTGTAAATTTCCCGCTTCTCTGCTTGCATGCGACCGAACATTAATACGAACGAACGAATCGTGTTGTTTATAATTTCGCTGGCTTTGTTTCGTCTATGTTCAGACTATCCCATTCTTTCCGAGGGGAGCAAAATTGTTACGCTCCTCAGCTCGCACTCAACCGAAGAAATCCTTATCGGCGAGCGACTATCAACCGAAAACTGTCGAAATTTCTCGGCAATATCCGTGGTTGAAGTTCGCGTTTTGTTTTGTGACTTCAGTTAAAATAACATCATGTCACTAGGTCAACTATATTCGATGGGAAAACTGAGGAGGAAATTTTTAGCGTTTTATAAAACAAACAAACTCGAAACAAAAACGTTATCAGATCATTTCGTCACATCATTCACTTTGTCCCAGAATCACTTCCCGTCACATCATTCATTTTGTCCTAGAATCATTTTGTCTCACAGTCAACTCGACATGTTCCGTATGCCACATTGAAGTCGTCTAATGAGCTTGTAATGAGGATTGTAAGTGATTAACTCATCGGATTTTGGTGAACTTTTTTTTGTTTTGTTTAGAATTTGCTGTTGAACAATTTGCCTTTTAAACATCTATGACAAATGTTGAAGGACTGATGACGATGCGGATACTTTTGAGGGGAATATCCAACGAATTATTGAAGAATGTATTATTCGTCTCAATGAAAGGAGTCTCTGCCTATAGTGACTCTATTAACTTTTATTCGCTGAAATAAATGGTACATTTCTTTTTTTTTTAACAAAATTATATCATAAAAGACATAACCCATTATCATAAAAACCATGTCAAGGCTCAGATTAAGGTTCCCTCTAACAGTGTATTAGTTTCCTTCGGTTCTACATTTTGCCGTTTCAGAGTAGTTAGCTGCACAAAATTGATTACATACGTACACATGTAAAGAAAGATTTTTTAAAATTTCAATGTACTGTATTTTCTCGAATCATGAGTTTTTAAGTCAATTTCAGAGGGAAAAACCACCATCAATTGAAATTCAAGTTTGGTGTATCCTGGCGTTGTCTTCCTGGAACACTCCAGTTCGATCAGAAAAAAGAAACTCGTCCAAGAATGGAATGACCTGGTCATCCAGCAGATTCAGACACTCGGCTGCATAACATTGCAGAACACAGAACAGAGCAACAGAAGCAAACCCAGATCATTGCAGAGTCTCCACAGGCTTGGATAGTGCGGTTCTTTTCTTACCCTGATGCGCTCATCATCTATGAGGGTGGGTCGAAAAGTAATGCCTCCATAGTTATAATTTCTTTATTTTTTAACCGATTTTAAAAATTCTTTTTGTATCTGATACTTATATTTGTCCTATGTGTAATGCACTATTTACTTTTCGACATAGTCCCCATTCCTTTCCACGCATTGCGCCAACGCGTAATTAGTCGGATGAACCCGTCGGAGAAAAATTCCGGGGATTTTGTCGACACCAGGATTGAATGGCAGCTTTGGACCCTCTTCTATAGCTCGATCACGCTCGCCCGCATACGATTCCTACACCCAGAAGCGTTGCAGCGTGTACATTTCAAAGATGGAAGACTTTTCACCTTGTGACTTTCACCACTTCCCAAAGAAGAAAGAGCACCTTAAGGGACATGAGTTGCGTTCTCATGATGAGGAGAAAGATGCCATTCAATCCTCGTGTTGACAACAACCCCGGAATTCCTCTCCGAAGGGTTCATCCGATTATTCATGCGTTGGCGCAATCCGTGGAAAGGTATCAGGACTCTGTCTAATGGAAAATAGTACATTATATTGAGGACAAATGTAAGTATCAGATATAAAAAGAATTTTGAAAATCGGTCACCAAATAAAAAAGTTACAGCTTTTCGACCAACCCTTGTATGTAGGATAGGGTAAACCTGGATTCATCAAACCTGATTATTTTTTTCATCTGCTTTATTTTCCAATTTTTGTCCTCCCGGGCGAACAGTAATCATCTTTTCCTATTGTTTTTACTAAAAATCGGATATCTTGTGGCAGAGCAGTTACTTAGTTACAGTCCTTAAAGTTTCGTCGCATTGTGTGGATGGATAAGCTTTCCTGTCAGGTCTAATGTACAATTTCTTCCATTTTTCTATTCATCATGCGTCTTAATGATCTCCAGTCACGATTAGTCAGAATTTTTTTCCGATCACAGTTACTACTCGGGGTTGATGATTCAGATCTTTCCTTCCAAGGCTTTACTAATTGTTGAACACTTTTTACTCAATCCCAGTAATTGCCGCAATCTCTTTGTTTGTTTTCTCTGCTTGGATTAAGCCGATAATTTTCTCCTTCTGAAACTCGGTGACATCTTTTCCGCGACCATGTGCTGCATCCACATACGTTTTTCTTCAAAACAAATAAAGCGATAAACTAATTCAGGACAAGATAAAGGAAATATTTCGCACAAGACTTCAGTAGTATGCCTGTGACTGACTCTTTAGTATTTGCATATTGAAAATTCGACTGCGACTTTAATTTGGCTAGGCAGTGTATCATCACCATCATTTACAAGCAATATTTATCCACTGCAGGGATGAGGTCTCCTCCAAATTTATGAAGCACTGAAAAAGCATAGTTAATTTGAAGTGAATTGGCCAATAACCCTATACTCTGGCAAATGAAAGTTGCAAGCTCATCATAAGAATGAGAAAACATCCGCGCCAGAAAAAACCCTAACCTAGCCTGATCATCACGAAAGCCAAAAGACCTGAGCCTTAACGCTGTCGGCCATCAAGGTTGACATCAGTGTTGCAAATTTAGCAGGGGTATGTCCAGTTTAAAACGCATTTTCATTGTTTTGTGCATTGTTTAATTTTTATTATAATCCCCTATCTATATAAAGAAGGATGTTTGTGGGTGGGTGGGTCTGTCTGTCTTTTATACAAATCTACAGTTTTATTCCGATCTTGATGAAATTTCGCATACATGATCTTCAAAGCATGAGGAAGGTCACTGTCTACCTCAGATTTCGGAAAAATAATAATTATCGATAAAAAATCGATATTCATGGTTATGGCAAGGCATATTAATGAGAAATATCTCATGACCAACAATGCAAGGCAAAGTTGGTACATCAATAGGTATCAACAATGGTATCAGCACGCAATTCACAAACACACTGCATGAACCAACAATATATATTTCATGACCAACAATGAATGGAAAAGTTTGTGCAAGTGTAATTATCCCGGGCAACGCCGGGTAACTCTTCTTGTGTCCCATAAAGGACAAGCGCATGAAATAAAATGCTAAATTGGAAATACTGGTTTGTAATCTGTTTGTAATCAACGATGGTTTAACCCATAATCCTTTGTGAGGTCACGCTACAATACCGTTACTAGAAGCGAATCTATATATATAAAATTTCTGATTATATCTATCTGTCTGTTCGCTATGCATTCCGAAAAGGCTGGTCTAATCTTGATGAAATTTTGCATGGTAATTTAAGTGGACCCTGAGAAGGTTTTAGGCAGGCCAAATTGATCCAAGGTCAAGATCGTGGTGGAGTTATAACGCTTTTTTACCCCCCACATACTGTCTCTCTTCGTTAAGGGAATTCTTATTTCTTTGACCACGTAAAGGGGGAATACAAGAAGAAGATAGATTGAAGATACATACATAGAAAGGGAAATCAGATAGAAAAAGATCGATGAACTGGAGGCTTTTGTTGCAGAAAATGAACGAAAGCTACTCGATGACCAAAGAACTGCTTACAACAGGATAATTGATGCTGTCAGAAGACAGACTGGAGAACTTTTTTTTCTTGATGTGCCTGAAGGCACAGGAAAAACCTTCCTGATCAACTTTTTCTCGCAAAGACCAGGCAGCACTGCATATCTTGCTGTAGCATCTCCTGGTATTGCAGCAGCATTTCATACTGGAAGCAGGACTGCACATTCAGCTTTTAAACTTTCTTTGAACTTGGCCAAAACAGATTCTTCAATAGTTAACATTTCAAGGAATTCAGGCAAGGCCATGGTTTTCCAATACACATGGCTCATTGTTTGGGATGTATGCACCATATCATATCGCAAGGCGCTGGAAGTTGTTGACAAGACTTTGAATGACATCAGAGGCAGTGACAGTCTCATGGGAGGAATGACTGTGGTACTTGCAGGAGACTTGCAACAGACTTTCAAAAGACACAAAGGCTGATGAGCTGAATGCTTCTTTGAAGAGCTCCATTCTCTGGCAACATGTTCAGAAACTGGAACTGAAGACCACCAGGAGAGCCCGTCTGTTTGAAGATTTAACAGCTGAGTACTTTTCACAGCAACTACTTGCCACCGGTACAGAGGATTGCCTTATTTTTTTTACCAACAGCTCAACATGCATCAACTGCCATGTGAAGAGATGGTTGGCACAATAGATGAGCTCAAGGCCAAAGTCTTTTCTAGCATGAACAACAACTACTCCTTCCACCTGTTTGTGTGAGCGTGCGATTTTGGCTCCACAAAATGATGAAGTTGAAAAATCAAACTGATCTGTTAGAAAAAATCAATCTAGATCTGCTAAAAATATTACCTGAAACAGCAATTTTTTTCGATCTATTGACACTGTTGTCAATCAGGATGAAGCTGTAGAGTTTTCATCTGAGTTTGGAAACTTTGTCCAGCCACCTGGAATGCCACTGCACAACCTAATCTTCCAAGTAGGAGCTCAGTCATACTGCTGAGAAATTTGGACCTTCCACGATTGTGCAATGAAACAAGGTTAGTCATGAAAAGCATGAAGCCTCATGTTATCGAGGTCATGACTATGGTCATCATAGGGAAATATCAAACTGAAATTGTGTTCATTCCAAGAATCCCGCTGATCCCATCAGACACAGATTTGCCATTTCAGTTCAAGAGACTGCAATTTCCTCTTAAACTCAGTTTCGCTATGTCAATCAACAAGTCTCAGGAGAATCTCTTAAGATTGTTGGACTTGATATAAAATATTCTTGACTTTCTTATGGCCAGCTATATGTTGGTTGCTCACGTGTTGACATTCCACATAATCCTTAGATCTACTTTAACCATAACGGTTTCACTAAGAACATTATTTGTTTGGAAGCTTTGCATTAACTAATTCCTTGTTTTGTATGGATTTGTGTTTAATTTAAGTTTTTGCTTTGTTCAACAGAACAAATACTTTTATTAAAAACTGTTTTTGACACGTTTTTTAATTAGTTTTCACTGTTTAGTTTTTAGTTTATAGCTTTTTTTTTATTAAAACACAAGCAATGCCGGGTATTAAGGGTAGTTTTATATATAAAAATTATCTCGGTAGGACTTAGCAATGTCTAGATTTTGAAGTTCGAAATTTAAATTTTTCTTTGAAAAACCGGGACTTCTGATCGAACCCCATTAAGGCGAATCATACTATAAGATAAGGTGAGAAACTTGGATGCTATACGACGATAACGCAAATAAAACCACTGGAAATCAATTTTCACATAGAAGATTTTACTGGATAGAGCGATTCAGTTTCTGTTATTGCTATAAGAAGTGTACTTTGTATGTCGCCCACACAATAAGATTTATTATAACAAAAATAAGAAGCGCAACGCTATCCGGGATTCAGTAGATTGTACTTTTGGGATTTCAACCTAATTAAATAACACTGGGCAACAATGAAATTGCTTCTTAGTTGAAAGTACCCACTCTTGAATGAATTTAACGTGCTGAACACGAACATCACATTGAAAAAAGTTGATTGGCTCTGGTTGCAAGGATATTGACGTATTGTTATTTGTATAGTAGCATCTTTTAAGCCTGGAGAAATGAATGTACAACGCCCACCACTGGCAGAACTACACATAATCATAATTCCTCCTTTACACATCAACCTTGATCTTGTAAAAAATTTGGTAAAAGCCATGGTAATTCAACCACCTACAAGAAAAATTCCCTCGACTCAGACATGCCACATGTCGAACTGACTCAGTTGAATCCAAAATTAAAGAGGGCGTTTTTATGGGGCCACAAAATCATCAGACATGCCCCCCACGATGTTTACAAACGAGAAGCTAAAAAAAAACGAAATTTTGAAGATAATTAATGTATCCTTAACATGTATTATAATATTTACATATATACATTTTCCTAAAAAATTCGTACACATTACTACGAAACCGTAGCCAATTTAGCTTTTTCTTAGCTATATGCGTGTTCAGCACATTGAATTCGTTAAGAAATGACTATGTCTATCTCGGAAGCAGGAAATTTGTAAAATTTCGTTGCCCAGTGCAATTAAACAAAATTGGAATGTAAGTAATAATTAAAACTGGAATTAATTCTCCAAACATAAGCTAAGGATATTAATGAACACAAAGGAAAAATTCCGCGACCTGGATTCGAACAAGGGACTACGGTTATCACGGCTACATGTTAATAATTCATAAACCTTTTTGTAGCTGACTGAATACGTAAAATGACGAAGTGATGTGACGAACAGAATGTGTCAATTCGACAGAGTGGCGAAACGATTCTGGGACGAAATGAACATGACCATTTCAATGAATTTGCTGAATCTGCCCAGTCTACTGAGTCAAATTTGATTCTGGGGCGTACGTATATAACGACTTGACTAAACGAACGGAAGGAGTCAAATTGACTTGAGTGTCAAAATGATACTGAGCGAAATGAATGTGACGATTTGAAGCATTGAAAAAAGTTTCAGACCAGATGATGTGTGTGTGACGAACTAATTTTTAAATTATTTATTTATTTATTTATATGCATTCCAGATGGAATAAAGTTAAATTAGGAAAGTAAACAGGAAAAATAATAAAAAATATAGAAAATTGTTGGGAATACAGCAGTTATTGCATAAAATGTTTGCTAAAGTTCAGGACAGTATTTTATTATTTTTCAGAGTACGTTAGTCATGGTCCATTTGTCCGTTGATATAATGTTCCGTGATCTTCGAAAATAGGGTAGTTCGGTTGGTAGTGGTAAATCTACTCAAGAATTCGAGCGAATAAATAGCGCTATTTACTATGAGCTTTAGCAAAAGGCTACTTATAAAAATGCACGCTTGGACTGTACCTTTATCCGGTCGCCGTTTGCACGATTACTTGAAAACGGATTAACTGTTTCAAATAAAGTTTTTTGAAATATAACCATCAAGGTCTTAGCTCGGCTGTATCAACTTTTCAAGCTTTTTCATGGACCCCTTTTTCGAATTCACGCGCTAAAACAGTGACCGTAAAAAAAAAACCAAAATAATGGCTTGTGATAGAACAATTCATTCGTCAGGAATGATTAAACTGCTACTTTCATGATCATCTTTTAATCATTGTGACATGGGCACGCACACGTGAAACCGTTTTGTCGAGGCTCAAGAACTAAATCATTCAATATTTGAGCAATAAAATAGACGTAAATTTGGAAAGAATGAATGAATTTCCGTTGGTTACTAGTAACTTAGCTAGACCTTAAATTCTCGAATTTAATATTACTTCTATGTCACAGGTAAAGCTCCTTGGAATATTTACAATATTTTATTCTCATTTCATTTTGGAATATTTTTACTATTTATTAGAAGAAACGGCAGAATAATGCTATCATATTTTAATTATTACTATTGTTTCAGAAAAGTATATACATTTCAATTATCCAAATATATACAATTATTAAAGTTATAAAAAGCAAGAAAATAAAAACAGTTTTTTTAATATGCTTTCAATGACTAAATTCGGAAAGAAGAAGCTAATGAAATTAGGAAATATCGTCAATATCCTGGGTTGTCAAATTTTTTATCATAATTATTAATACAAATCTGCATTAAAACTTATTTAACTATTATCAGCATAGAGACTGTAATAAAATTTAATTATTAGAAAGGATGTATTAATTTTCATGAACTCTGTTGATTTTTATACTGTATTCAAAGTGATCGCTCGAATCTTATTTTTAACAGCATCGCGAAAAGTTTTGGGTTTCGACGATACGCTGACAAACGCCATTAAATGGCAGCACGTTAAAATCCCCCTAGTTTATGCTCGATGATGGGACCAGCTTTAACGTGGAAGAGACTCACTCTCCCTTATGTGCTCTTGGCTCTTGATATAACTAGCAGAGGACCCGGCGTTGCCCGGGATATACATGCTTGTAGGTAAACAGAACAACCTCAAAAAGCTAAATTAAACCTCTAAATTGGTTAAATAATAACTCAATCACTACAATATAGAGCGAAGGGACTATCCATTCCAAGAAAAATCTGAAAAACAGGAATATACTTCTTCACTGAAAAAATCCATTCTAGGTGATATACCGGGACTTAATTTACCGAAAAAAAATTCTTTAAAGGCTCACAATGAATGGAGCTCTCCAAGTATGCCACTGCTAGTCTAAATAATTTTTTACTCACATATATTAGATGTACACTTGATGTTGTTGCAATTTCCTTTCTTCTTTTGATGTCTTGAAGCAAAAATTGGCCATTCATCACTTTGTGTAGTCTAGCGGTCGCCGATTCTTCTATTTACTTGCTTACCATTTGCTCAATACAGCACGGAGCTAAGGGAGTGCTTCCTCTATCGTCTTTCACTCTTTCTCAATAGTCTGCTAACTCATTATCTCCAGTTACTGATCATTTTTAAAGAGTTTCAAGAAATTGTTAAGTACTAAGAATTCTCTTTTCTAAGAAAAGCCTGAATAACAGGAATTCTATGCATTGAATTCTATATTGCACAAACTTTGCCTTGCATTGTTGGTCATGAGACACATATTGTTGGTCCGGGCAGAGTGTTTGCGAATTGCGTGTTGATACCATTGTTGATACTTTTTGTTGCAAAAACTTTGTCTTGCACTGTTGGTCATGAGATATTTCTCATTAATATGCCCTGCCATAACCATGAATATTAATTTTTTATCAATAATTATTATTTTTTCGAAATCTGAGGTAGACAGTGAGTTTCCTCATGCTTTGAAAGTCATGTATGCGAAAATTTATCAAGATCGGAATAAAACTGTAGATTTGAATAAAAAACAAACAAACAAACCCAGAAACCCAGCGTTTTCATGTGTTTATTTTTAAGATATTTCAAAATTTATTCCATAAACAAAAGTCCGAGCCACGCCAGGGTTATCACCTAGCACAGCAGATACAAATATTTCCTAAAAAAACATTTTGATTATATTCTGTGGGAAAGTGTATATTTTGGAAACTGACAACGCGATGACTGAAATCAGGAAAGTTTGGCAAAAAGTGTGCATGAAAGTGTAAATCCACCCATTTGGGTGACTTTCAGTGAAAATCATGAAAATGCAGAATTATTGATAATGAGCATAAGTGAAAATGCAGTGACAGAACATTAAGGAGGGTTAAAAAAACAGAACATTGTTTATTGGAGGGTTAAAAAAACAGAACATTGTTTATTGGAGGGTTAAAAAAACTTTTCATGTTAATTGTCATGTCATACTTTATTCTATATTTTAGTTTTTAATAAAATATATACTAATTCATATCACCGTTACTTTTACAAAAATCCTCTTTTGTTCAAATCATTTAATATACTCTACTATAAAATAAAAAAATATATATAATTAAAAATTTTTTTTCGGATGGTTTTTGCATAATTGTTATTGATTACTTTATACAGGGTGAAAATTAATTCCAAATCTGAAACACTGGTGTTTTAAATAGAGCAACAGGGTATAAGAGCTTCTACGTTAAGGGCAAGAAAAATTTGAGTCTAAAGTATTTGATGATGCTCCGCAGTGCTGAGGCAAATCATGAAGAGTTTAGATAAAGTCCCGGTATATCACCTAGACTTCCTGTTTTTCGTATTTTTAGTAGAATGGATAATCTTTTTGCTCTGTGTTGTATTGATTGAATTATTATTTAACTAAGTGGGAGTTATAATTTAATTTTTTGAGATTGTTCTCTTTACCTACAAGTGCTCTTTTCCCGGGCAATGCCGGGTAACTCTTGTAGTTATATATATAGACTAGCAGAGGTACCTGGCGTTGCCTGGGTTAATTAAACTTGTAGATCTCAAAAAATGAAATTATAACTCCCAATTGGTTAAATAATAACTCAGTCAATACAGTACAGAGCAAAGGGACTATTTATTCTACGAAAAATACAGAAAACAGGTAGTCCAGTTGATATACAGGAACATCTAAACTCTTCTTGACTTTCCTTACCACTGTGGAGCATCACCAGATATTTTAAACACAAATTTTTCATTCCCTTGACGTAGAAGCTCTTATTCTCTGTTGCTCTATTCGAAACTGCCGTTGTTCAGTTGTTTCAAACGCCCGTATAGCTTTTTCTGTTTTTGTTGCAGACTTTCTCTGACCAATACTCGTTCTTTCTCTTTTCCTTCCAGACACATAAATTTTTGCCAGTTGTCTCGACGTTTCACAGGGAGCTCAAGGGAGACACGCATGACTCCCATACCTAATCAACAGACGCTGCCTTATTAATGTTCTGTCACTGCATCTTCACTTTATGCTCATTATCAAAAATTCTTGGAAACGAACGTTCAGTCAACGCATGGTCAGCATTTCATTTTCCAAAATATACACTTTCCCACAGAATATAGTCAAAATCTATTTTTAGGAAATGTTCGGAACTGCTGTGCTACCAAATAAGACAGGTGATAACCCCTGCGTGGCTCGGACGTTTTTGTTGGAATAAATTTTGAAATATCTTAAAAATAACACACATGAATTAATAAAGTAAAAATTCTTAATAAAAAATAAAAAAAAATTTTCTAAAAGCTCAAAATGGATGGATCTCTCCAAGGATGCCACTGGTAGTCTAAATAATTTCTTACTCACGTAATCTTACTTTAGATGTACACTTGATGTTGTTGCAATTCCCGTTTTTCTCTCGATGTCTTGAATCAAAACTTGGCCATTCAACTCCTTTTGTAGTCTAGCAATCGCCTATTCTTCTATTGACCTCTTTAGCATTTGCTCAATACAGAACGGAGCTAAAGGAGTGCTTCCTCTGTCATCTTTGCACTCTTTCTTTATAGTCTGCTAATTTTCCATTATCTCCAGTTACTAATCATTTTTAAATATTTTCAAAAAATTGTTAAGTACTAAGAACTCTCTTTTCTAAGAAAAGCCTGAATAATTGGAATTCTATGCATTGTTACAAATTTTGCCTTTAATTGGCGGTCATGAGATATATATTGTTGATCCTTGCCTAGTGTTGGTGCATTGCATGTTGGTACCATTGTTGATACGTATTGTTGCACAAACTTTTCCTTGCATCGTTGGTCACGAGATATTTTCTCATTAATATGCCCTGCCATAACCATGAATATTCTGCCAGAATCAGAACCATAACAGGGTTCTCCCCAGGCCCTTTTGCACTTGGCGGGCCGCCCGGCTGATTTTGGTAACTGCCCAGCTGAATATTCGAAAAACTGCACATTACTGCATAATATTTTATTTGCCCGCCCAGTTATTTTATCTTTCCACCCACCTGAATAAATTTTCTGGGTAGAACACTGATCGATAAATATTGTTCTTCCGAAATCTGAGGTGACTTTCCTCATGCTTTGAAGGTCAAGTATGCAAAATTTCATCAAGATGGGAATAAAACTGTAGATTTATATTCAATACACACAAACAAACCCACAAACATCCTTCTTTATATATAAAGAAGACTAGCAGAGGACCCGGCATTGCCCGGGATAATTACACTTGCAGGTTAGCATAACAATCTCAAGAAGTTAAATTATAAATCCAAATTTAAATAATAACTCAATCAATACAACACAGAGCAAATGGACTATCCATTCTACGAAAAATCCGAAAAACAGGAATTCTAGGTGATATCTCAGGACTATAATTAAACCTTTCTTGACCTGCTTCACATTAAAACAATGTCCATCTTCACCACCGGGAAACATCACTGGATACTTTTTCTTGCCCTTGTCGTAGAGGCTCGGTGATTACCTCGGCGTGGCTCTTTGTTTTCTGATTAAATTTTGAATTATCTGGAAAATAAACAGATGAAAACGCTTAGAATTAATACAGTAAAAATTCTTAATGAAAATTCGAAAAAATTTTTAAAGGCTCACAATGGATGGACCTCTCCAAGTATGCCACTGCTAGTCTAAATAATTTCTTAGTCACGTAATCTTACTTTAGATGTACACTTGATGTTGTTGCAATTCCCACTCTAAATGTCGATGTCTTGAAGCAAAACTTGGCTTTTCATCATTTTTTGTAGTCTAGCAGTCCCCAATTCTTCTAGTTACATGCTTACCATTTGCTCAATACAGCACGGAGCTTAAGACGTGTTTCCTCTGTTGCCTTTCCACTCTTTCTCAATAGTCTGCTAACTCTCCATTATCTCCAGTTACTGATCATTTTTAAAGAATTTTAAGAAATTGTTAAGTATTAACAACTCTCTTTTCTAAGAAAAGCCTGAATAACCGGAATTTTATGCTTTGTTACAAATTGAAGCTTATCTATATTGCACAAATTTTGCCTGGCATTGTTGGTCATGAGATATATATTGTTGATCCTTGCATAGTGTTGGTGCATTGCGTGTAAACACCATTGTTGATCTATATTGTTGCGCACACTTTTCCTTGCATTTTTGGTCATGAGATATTTCTCATTAATATGCCCTGCCATAACCATGAATATCGGTTTTTTATCAATAATTTTTTTTTTTTAGAAATCTGAGGTAGACAGTGACCTTCCGCATGGTTTGAAGTTCAAGTATGCAAAATTTCATCAAGTTCGGAAAACCCACAAACCCACAAACATCCTTCTTTATATATATAGAAGACTAGAAGACTGGCGTTGCCCAGGATAATTACGATCGTTAGGGAGCTGAAGGAAGACACGTGTACCTCCTTTGCCTCATCGAGAGAGACTGCCCTATCTATATCGTCTATTATATCCATTTCCTGTTCATTGTTAATAATTCTTGGAAACGAATGTTCTGTCATTGCATCATCATTTTATGTTCATTGTTATAATTCTTTGAATAATTTTGTGCTCATTGTTATTGGTGATTTGCGCATTGAGACCATTGTTGATGCGAACACGACGGGCCTATTTTTGCACAAACTTTGCCTTGCATTGTTGGTCATGAGATATCTGTTGCTAGTCCGAGCGTAGTGTGAATTGCGTGTTGATACCATTGTTGATACCTATTTTTGCACAAACTTTGTCTTGCATTGTTGGTCATGAGATATTTCTAATAATTTTCCCTTCCATAACTATGAATATCGATTTTTTATCGATAATTTATATGTTTCCGAAATCTGAGGTAGACAGTGACCTTCCTCATGGTTTGAAGGTCAAGTATGCAAAATTTCATCAAGATCGGAACAAAACTGTAGATTTGCATAAGAAACAAACAAACAAACCCACAAGCACACCCACAAACAAACAAACATCTTTCTTTATATATATAGAAAGATTTCTGCTAAAATAATAATAATATTCATTGATATATTAATAATAAAGAAATACTTTCCTAATAAAGGCTCAAAATCAGATTTCAATTAAAACAGTTTGATGTCATTCATCATGCCTACCTATCCCTGTTGCTAAGAAACAATAAATAGCATCGTCCAACGTGATTCGAACTCGACTTCTTGCCTGAAGCGATTAATCTCACTGATTTAATGTAATACAAGGAAGCCGAACATCGTTCACCTAAGTGAAAACGTTTTTGGAATGAACTGTACACTCTGAGAATTACGTGTTCTTTAAATATGCCGGGCTCGCCAACTATGCTTCTGCCACGCCTTCTATGATTGAAGACACCACGCTGCTTGTATGTATACTATGACAGTATTTTAATATACAAGATAGTTCTTGCAAAATCATCGATTTCACAAAGCCGAAAGTATACTAGCAAAGTTGTTTGCCTTGGGTTTTCTAACCGATATTTAACATTTTCAGAGTTACGATATATTCGTTTTCCTCCTTTAAAGTGAACATCAAGATGAATCGCAGGTGAGTGTCTTTTGTGAATAGGGAAGCACAAAATGCGTCATACTGCTTCTGAAGAGCTTATGTATCCACCCGACTGAAAGCTTGTGGCTTCCTAATGTTCATTTTTCAACGCAAATATGACTTGGTCATTGCCCTTGGTCACGTATATGCAGATAAATTTAAAGAGATTCAACACTGTAGACAATTTCGATGTGAACCTGAAATTTTTTAGATAAAATCGACCAATAGGGTATGACCAAGGCGAGTTGGTGCTCGAAATCAATTTCTTGGCCACGTGATATTATTGGTGCTCTAAACCCATCTTGCTTAGGTGAACCTCGACAGTTGGACAGTTATCCATCTTCTTCCGTTACCGTACGTATTACCAGTGCTTTTTAGAACACCGGCCATCCTGCCCTGCAAGGACCGTGAACCATGTGTTTCTGTACAATGTCAAACAGTATTGGATCTGTCCGGGAATTCAGCACTTATCAGCTTATTGACATCACTGGGGCGCATTTTTCTTCTAGCCACAGGAGGATATGTACTTGAGGCGAACCATGTGTTTGACACTCAACGAAAATGGCACAAAAACTCTTTTTTTGTGATCAGTTTGATCGGCAACTTCAATTTTTAATTGGAACACACGGGGTATTATATCATGTCGATTACACGACGCTTGTCCTGCAAAAGTTCTTGAGTGATTTCGTTCCACTTTGGATTTGTTTTGAATGTAATAAAAAAATCAGGCCTTCCGCATTTTTGAACATGGCAGAAAGCGTACTGCTTATGCTCGTGCACATAGCGTGGGGCGCCGTTAATACTGGACGGGACGACCACTAATCGGTCTAAGTTTTCCGTGCTGTCATCCTGTTGCATAGCGTTCCGCAAGTGCACATAATATTCAGCGCGTAACAGTCTCTGGCTGGTGCGTACGTACACTAAGCGCTCGGTCATACATACCGACGATAAACTGGCTAAACAGTCCAAGAAATCTTTGCAAGTAGGGAAAATGATTTCGTCTTATTTGCAGCAGGTGAGCATTAAATTGTTGTGATAATATTTTTTTTATATGTTCGGCACTCTTGTTGTAGAGTTTACTTGATAGAATCCAAAATTATACCCAACTTCTCCATGACAGGAAATTAAGGGGTATTTTAAGGCGTTGTAGGATCGATGAGTCTCATAAATGCTTTGAAGGCGATCATCTCGAGTACGCAATACTATATCACGTCGCTGAAATTCCTGATCAACCAAAGCAGCTAAAACTTCATTTGTGATAGGTACATTGTACTTGCCGCGATGTCCAGTAGCAGTTCGTTTATATGCACTAATGACTAATTTATAATCATTATTTTGCCCTTGAGGAATAGACTCTAGGGCAGCTTTAAATATATGGACTCATTTGATGCAGCATGTTTTGAAACAGGGCAATCACATCTGTGTTACATTACGGAAATTTTTGCTTTTTAATATTTGCCTGTGCTGCATAATTAGAAACCAAATATATCTGAAGAAACTTAGGCTCATTTTCAGGCAGCAATGCACAGGAAGGTGGTAAATATGGCCCTGAACCTTAAAGGTAAGCATGAATATCCTTCCGTTATTTGTTTCGCGCCAAAAGATGTCATTTGAAATGCATTATTATACCCACAGACGTTATCCAAAAAGTGCTTTGCTTGTGGATGGTCACCATTCAGCGGAAATTTAAAGATCTCTTGGGGGTTCTGAAAAATTTCAATATGCACTTTTCCACTCGAGCAACACATTCCAGCTGTATCTTTTTGCTATTTCAGAGCCTCAATAAAATGTAAAATATACGACCATTCCACCAACTGAAGCATATGTGACAATGATCAATCATAGGATTCTATGTAAATTCACTTTTTTTATCAACCCAAGGAAGTTAGGCTTGTCCTGCATCTATTTCTTGAGATTATTCTGAATCTTCTGACGACATTAACATTCTATTTAGCGAGTATCGAAATCGTTCAGCGGCTAGGCGAGCTTGAAGTTGTTCTTCTGTCTCTGCCTGCTGTATTCCATCTATTCTCTCCCTTTCACTCACCGTAAATCCTCACGATATTGACGCGTGAGATCATAATTCTCTCTAGCAAATTCTAAAATCCGCTAGTGCTGGTCATCACTTACTAAAGTCGAGCAATATTGTGACGATCTCGTTCATTACTTAAGCGCTCCTTACGCTGTGTAAACGTTTCTGAAGCGCGAGATAATAAATGGCGCTCACGATCAGCGCTCAGTCGTGCTACCTGTAAGGGTCCGGTTTACCTTATGTTCATTACCATAACCAAATAATTATAAAACGACTGTGCCATCCGATTACTATCGGAAAAAATGTTAATTAATTAATTAACAATTAATATTTAAACACAATACCGAATCTTACATAGTAATTCTCCCACACAAGTCCGTGCCGAGAAGGGCGAGAATAGAATGAGGGACTCAAGTTTTTTGATTAACAATAACATTGAAATTTATTCATAATAAAAAATATAATGAAGATAACTGAAGACTAAAATATGAGTTTGGAACACTAAATTCGCTAACTTGATTAGGTAACAGTAAAGATGAATTCTGAACCATAGTATAATTAATCAAATGTAACTAATGAAATTTTATAAAAAGGAAACGCTTTTTCATGGCCAAAGGGAAAATATAGATCATACATACTCTTTTGACGAATCAAATGGTCTTGCTTCTTTGGATTTGGGCTCGTTGATCTTCCGCCGATGTTTGTGACTCAAATGGGAATCTTCGAATGTGATCGAGTCATTTTTGGGGACAATACTAACTGAATTTTACGGGAAAACTGTCATTATTTAAGTTGGGTCGCAACTATGAATACTTTCATTAAAAAGCCTCAGTTATCGAGCAAAATTAAAGTTAAACTTTTGCACCATGATTAGAATAAAAGAAATATTTTAAATAAAGAATTTTGATGTTCCCTTCATGACGGACACCCTGAGCCGGACATGGGTAGCAAAAGGGTTGCTATCAGTCGGATTACAAAGATCCAACCCCGTCACTCACGCTTCGGTACGCCCGCACATGAGTGGGCAGAAATTGGAAAAAGCTGCTCATGTTCTGGACGATGCAAGATTCCAGAGAACACTGAATCTCTCAAAATTACAAGTTCCCTCGTTCGAGAAGGGGTTTGGAAACGACCAATGAGCAATTGATTATGTCGTTAGAGATCTGGAATTTTGGGGTTCAATGAAAAGGTCAAAATTAAAGCTAAAAGCTTGTTTTTGGGCTCTTGAATGGGCGTCAATTCGCCGGGCAACCACCTGCAAGGGTGGCGTTGTCGGGGAGAGGGTCATTGGTCAGCTTTCTGCTGCTCTTAATTGCCGTTGGGGTAAACTTTCCTCCCAGGGCGTCTATGATCTCACCCCCGCGATTCGTTCTTCTTCTCCACGTTCTCTCGTTTTCTATAAACAGTCGTAACTTATAGAGACTTCTAGTTGCCTCAAATAGGAGAGTCAATCCCCACTAGCTTTCCCACAGGTCCCGTCATCGTTATTCAGAAAAAAGGGATAGATGCTAAAAGCATTCCACACGCAAGCAATAAACAAAATTGGGAAGAGACGGAGACATTTCCTCAGACAAAGAAGAGATTCTAACTTACAACAAAATTATCCATCCAATTTAATAAAAGAGGGATAAATTCTCCTCTGTAACTTGTCTTTAGTTCAATAATGATCAAATAAACAATTAAATGCTGGTAGTAAGCAGAAATACGAATAAATTAATATTCAGAACTATATTCTCATTTAAATAAGCATGATAATAAACTGGGATTCCACAATGCCCCCTTTCCTTAAGAAATGGCTTTCCTGTGGAACCATTTCTTTCTAATTCTTCATTATTTTCAGCCTGCCTCTGCTTCTGAATGTTTGTCGCAAGAGCAGTATGATTACCATTGGGCCATGATGAAACTATCTTACTATATATAATGATTAATATGTAATCCTTAAAATAATTGTTATGAAATAGCAAATAAGTTTGTAATATAAAATATAGGAGAATGAATACGTAATGATTTTGGAAATAATTAGTGTCTAGGAATATTTGTGCCAATTATGGATAACATAACATTACTAAAGAAAGGATTCAAAATGATTAAGTAAACATTAGATAGGATACAATGTTTCAATTAAAAAATAGTAATGAATAAGAATTTTTAAAAGTATCAGATTAAACTTCTTAGTAACCTATTTCAGGTAGGCTTGAAGAATAACAACTACCACAAGGATTAAATTTATATGTCACAAGTTAATCGTAACATATTAATAAAAGGTAATGTTCAAAGTCCAGAATACTATA
The DNA here is from genome assembly GCA_023313115.1 of Rhysida immarginata. Classification (NCBI taxonomy): domain Eukaryota; kingdom Metazoa; phylum Arthropoda; class Chilopoda; order Scolopendromorpha; family Scolopendridae; genus Rhysida; species Rhysida immarginata. The sequence continues at coordinate 20,829 of JAHWFO010059168.1, forward strand.
GTGGTTGATTGGTCTAAGTCCGATATTCTAGGTAATTTAATCACACACAGTCCTTTGTCACTTTTTCGCGAAAGTTCAACAAAAAAGTTCTTAAAACGTAATATGGACACTTTAAAACTGCCAACTTGGTCAATAAAAGAATGCAAAACTTTATTAATATTGACCTTTGTTGCCTACATTAGGACTTAAGTAAAAATTTTAGTATTAAAGAAGAATGTGAATAAGAATTTAATAATGCACTTTTCACAAAATAATGCACTTGTCAACATCAGGTCCATCCGTTTTAAGTCACCAAATCAGTCTGCTGAATTTAAAGTTCACCAATCTGTTGCACACACTAATTAACGAACTGTCACTGGTTCATTTGTAGCTGTTCACCATTACCTTCTTACCAAGTCGGGTGGAAGAAGAAAAAATCAGTTCCGTTTGCATGAGTTCCTCTATTCGTGTGAATGACCTGCTCGAACCAGTACCAAAGATATTGGTTGGGAGCAGAATCAACTTGGAATCCGTCTGGTGGCAACTTCCATAGAATGGTTGTAACAGCTGAGGGTATCTGGAGGCCTGGAGAGGTATCAGTCCCTGTAGTGGGGTCATCTTTATTGTGAAGGCGCTTGGAGGTAGGTGGTCCAACGTCTATTCGAATAGGCTGTAAAGAGTGTGATCTATTTCCCAAACATGGCCATGGCGTTCTATCAATAATAGATATAATCTACTCTATCAACTAACTACATATGAAAGGTGTTGTAATCGACTATGTGTCAAGGGAACCTTAATTCGAAACAAACGAGAATGTTTTGTGTAAAAGTGAATTTTCACTAGAATTTAAGGTTTCTCAATAAGAGAAGAAAAAATAATGTTCAGCATTTTCATATATTGTAAAAGAAGTATCAACCAATGTCATTAAAACATCTAGCCATATCCTTGAAAAAAAATCTTCGCTAATGATAACAATAACACAACTGATTCATACAAGATCGGTCAAAGCTCATTACAAAGTGTAATTTATGGGTCTTGATATAGTTTCTTCACATTCATTACCTTTCCAGAGTATCACAATACAAGTCGTCCAATTATTACGATGCATACTATCAATAAGAACTACTAAATTCATCAAAGGAAAAAAAATGTTTCTAAAGATCTGAATTAAAGTCATATTTAAAAATCATGTCTAACGAGGTTCTTAATCTCCGTAAAATGTTCTTTAGTCTCAGAAGTTTCAATCAAAATCCAATTCCTGTGCTCAAATATATCAACAATAAGATCTCAAATATGACTAATTTCTATATGTGAAATATAACAATGTCTATGCTTAGAGACAACTGAGTTCAGATAAAGTCAAGTAATCACAACCCACAAACATCAATATCACTGGCACAAAGAAAATCTACTATCATAAACTCTTTCCTTAAGAACGTGATCATAGGTTCAAATAAACCTTCCACTATGACATGAGAAACATCGAATAACTAAGTTATCATCCATGATAAGATTTCTGAATCCACAGACTAGATGTTCACTCATCAACTATCATAAAACTTGTCAAATAATTCATTAGTGTATTCATTAGTCGATTCGAATGCTAGTTTTCTTATTTTGAATAGGTTTTTGGATTAATATTTTCAGGGTAAATACAAAATACCTAGTTTTCTCTACACAAATAAGTTCCATATTAGGACAAAAAAATATTCCCAAAGTGACTACCAATCGCAAGCTTGCATACAACGACCAATTGTGCTTAATGTCTATAATGAACACATGGTATTTAATGTCCATAAAGAATGCAGATATATAAACAAAGTAATGTCATTTTTTCCAATTGTCAAAACATGATTCAATAATATATATAATGCGAGTTAAAGATATCTGAGCAAGGGCTTTTTATATCTGAGTTAAAGATATCTGAGTTAAAGATATGATTCATAGTGTGCTTTTTTAACACTAAGTCATTAAACAACTGAGCTCGTAACAAGGGCAGCTGTGGGTTAAATTAATTTCAGTGTGAACATAATGGTAGACTTTAAAAACAATTATCAGTGAACTAGAACTCTACAGACAGACTAAATGATTAATTTGCCTGTACTAATTCCTTTCAAGAGCAAGTTCAGTTATATACTTCCATAATGTCTCCTCTACCTCAAACTTTTTAAAGTGCTGCCTAAATTAAGCTTATACATTTCTCTCAGTGTCAAATTGTTTCAATGTACCTTGTATGTATTCAAAAATAAACAGCCTATTAGGATTACCTAATAGTTTTCTCATATGTTGATAATTCTTTTTAATAACATAGCTTAATTATTTATTATAAGAAGTAGATTAATACCAAGCATCAAATTCAAACAGTAAAAAAAAATCTAAGGTTAACTGAATCTGCTCAATGCTTTAATTATTTGTGCAATCTTATCTTCGTTAATCGTATTTATTATTTTAATTATTATAGTAGATTAATATTCTGCCCCCAGATGGAGCAGGAAAGTATTTATGTTCAAAGTAAGAGGGTAGGTGTTTGCCCAGCAACCATCAAAAAAACATTCTCAGCGATTCTATGAGGACAAAAAAATTTATTTATTCTATTTTTTGTCAAAAAAAATTTGGTGACATCATCTAGTTTAAGTCACTATTATATTTAATTTATTTTAATTTAAAACATTTTGTTTCATTCCCCAGTTATATATTTTCTTTTTGTTTGCCAAATAGTTTAGAGTTTCTACCCAAATCATAATTGGGTTGACCCACTTTGACTTTCAAGGGGGAAAAGGTGGATGAGTCATGTGATCTCATAACAGTATTCTTAAGTGAATACAAGAAAGGAAGGAAAAAAATTATATATATAGCAGTTTAAATAAATTTCTTGTGCATTTTATTAGTAATTACGTGTTCTAGGGTATTAAATACTGGTGTCTGGATTTAATTAAATAAATTAGATTATCTAAAATACTCATGGCCTAATAATTCAACAGGTAACTTGTGATCTATGTTATTCACTTATCATTGGTGGAAAATAAATTTTTCAGGGAAAAAAATATGTCAGAAAAATTCTGAAATTAATTTTAAAATTCTAAACAGAATTTATTATATATGATACGAAAATTTCAGCAGTGCAGTGTTAATATTTTATTTTCTCTAATGCATCACTAGAATTCACTGCGTGATTACTGCAGGTTAATTTCTTGTCATTCCAAGGTCGGTCATCAGCGGTGTCAACAGGTGTCCCAAGTCAGGCTAGGTTTCTTTCCTCTATTCAACGGTAACTAACGAAATTTTCTTTTCTTTTCGCGATTAAATAAACGCGTTTAAATAGCAGTAATGTTTATAATTATCCAGATAGTATTTAAAGTAAATTTCATATAGAATAGAATAGCTTAGATTAGGGTAAATTCAACAGTTAGATCGATTCCGGGGCTGACAAATTGCCGAAGATCACGTGGATTTTCTTTGTGTAAAGATTTATCTTAATAAAATGTTTCCCCCCATATAATTCTGTTAATATCAGGCTTGTATAATGTATAATGCGTTTTATAGTTAAAATATCTTTCAATAACATCGATTTAAGACTGTTTGATGCTAACTTCTTTGTTTAAAATGTGCGGAAATTTAAACTTGGATTTAGTAATGAAATTTCAACCTTTAAATAAAATAAATGATTATTAAATAATGAATATCCATTTAAGAAGGTACATCCGCATGAATTCATGAATTATATCGATGAAATAGGCTAAATTTCGTAACGCACGTGCAGCTAACAATATTAGTAATCCCTATTTAATTTATGCCATCCGTTGCTTAAAACTGCTTAATCTGCATCAATATTGCCTAAGCATAATGTTTTCATTGTATTTAATGTTTTAAAAGCAGTTTTTTCTTTATAATTTGAAGCTTTGTTTGGTTTTAGCTTGTCAAAAAAAATTTTCTTTTTTTGTGTAGCCATGTGATTCATGCTAGTGTGCCTTTTTGCCTTCACAAACGATTTCAATGTCTAGATATATGTTTAATACTTATAAATATAGTTAAAGAATTCCAATATAGGTAGAAATAAAAAATTTTATAGCCTTAATATTTAATAGATAGGTAAAATAAGGTTGGAATCAAAAATAATCGATGGTCCTGGAGTTTTAGTCCTAGCATAAGCATATAATGGGAAAAATAACCTTTAATATTCTAGTAAATGTGTAATATCATAATTATAACATCTTTTGTAGTAATTAAAACAATGCTAAGTAGTAAGAATGGTTTAAATTTTAACAGAAAGTTTTTTCTAATTCGATTCCTATCAGAGCTTTTGTTCTCATGGATGGAAAGAGGGGTTATGCCCTCTGGTTATAACGATCTTTTTAAGTGTTTTCTAGCTTAATATAATCGAATATGTTGCCAATTATAGATTTAACCACTGCCCATTGTTCCATGCTCAGACATCGATTTATTTTAAGTAATAGAAAGTATCATTAAGAAATATACCATATATATTCATACACATTTATATTTTTTTTTCTTGTTTGTTGGACCAAGTGAGGTTGCTGTTCTCAACAAAATAGCTTTGTAGCTTTAAACAATGTTGGCAATAGAAATGGAATTCTATCTCATCAGCTTAAACAACCCACTAAAATTTCTTTTTACCATCAAATAAATGCAAGCTAAGTTCTTTTATAGCTCCAGTGATATTCTTGAATGAAAAAAAATTTATAAACTTCCTTCCTTAAGGTAAATTTTCTCCTGCTTTTGATTAAACACAAAGGAATCGAAATGTTATATGCAGAATGATTAAATCTGAATTCAGCTTCTAATAAACTCAACCTCATATTGAATAAATGTTTCCAAATCTTAACTAGTTGTTCAAAATAATTTACTAACGCTATGAACTGTTTATAATTTACACCATTTTGGTTCAACAATGCAATTGAAGAATCGAATTAAAGGTTATTGGTTCAATAAGCCTATCAGATAAAATGAATGTGAATGCTGTTCAATTCTAAATATACACTTAGAAAAAAAATGGAAGCTTTCCTTTCCATGTTGCATGAGGATAAATCACTGCAATTTATAGAAATAGATGTCTGTTTTGACTCTACATTATTATACTGAAACAGTTATTAACTAATTATTCACAAAATTGTACACCATTCATGTTTAGAATGTAAATTTGTTTTTCCATCCAAATAGTCTAATAAAACGAGTTTAGAAAAAAAATCTTAACCAGATATCAGCACAACTAGACAAATGTAAAATTCTAATATCTCACTTATCCTCTCAATAAAACTTTCTAATGCAATTTGTATGGGATATTAAGTCTTATAAATATGTGTATGTGTTTTTTAACCATTTCTAAACCAAATTTGGGGTGACTAGGGACTGGAAAAGTCAGGGAAAAAAAATTGTTTTCTTTTCTGGAATCTGAAAAAGTCAGGGAAAAAATTTTTCCTACGAGTTCTGTAGCCCGGGATGGTCAGGGAATTTTATGAATTAGCTTTTCCAGACCACTTGCGAGTTATTTCAACACAAAATAGATTTAAGGGTGTTTTATTTTTAGCCTCAACTAAGGTGTCTATAGAATAATAAAAATTTTCCTACAAATTTTATAGCTATATGGTTAGTCCTGATTATAATTAAATATAAGTCATTTGCCTAGTTAAATCCTTAGAGTAAAGTATTTTAAGTATTTTTGCATCATTTAAACACTTTTTAAGCTAGTTTTCCTAGTGTAAAGCAGGTAAGGAAGGTATTATCCATTTTTAAGATTTTTAAACGCTTTGCTGTCCCAGTATAGGTTTAATTAGCAGATAAGATACTAGCTAATAGACAAATTTGATTTAGGGACCTCTTTGCTACTTAGGATAATAGATCAGATCAATTTAAAATTTATAATTCTTAAGGTTTCAAATGGAGGATAGGATTAATTTAGCACTTATAAAGAATAAATTATTAGAAAAAAAATGTGGAGGTTTCATAAATCAAGGATTTAGGTTCCCAACTTGCTAGTGACATTTAATTTAACGGAAATACGAGCTAATCTGCGCACAAGCCGACGCTTTAATGCTGATTTGACATTAAATATTTCATTATCCCTATGAGATCGGTCAGTGCCTTATCATTTGAGAAGGCTGCCTGTGGTGGCTGTCCTTTAGCTGGCATATTCACTGTTTCTTTATGATTAGAACAGTTTGTTTCCGTTGTAGTTTCGCGGATAGCCTCCACTGCATTTTTTCTGGTTTCCTAACCGAAGGTGGATTTTCTGGTTGAACTGCTTCTCTCTCTCCGCGAACGGGTGGCTCTACTGGCAGCAGTCTTTCCCTCATAATTACAGGGCGTGCGGGCTGTAAAACTGGCGGATTAATTTTGCGTCTCTCCTGTGCATTTTCAGGTATCTGAACAATGAACTCTTCCTCTTCATAAATCTTAGGAGAGGTGGGGGGAGCTTCTTGCTCGTTTTTCAGTGAGACTTCTGGATTTTGGTTTCTCTGTCTGGTCGCCTATTTTCGGACGGAGCCTATTTGCATGCACTAGTTTCTTTTTGCCATTTTCTAAATGTTGTATTATAAAATTGACAGGGCTCATTTGCCCGATTATTCTGTATGGCCCCTCGAAAGTTGCGTGTAGTTTCTTAGTCAACCCTTTCTTGATTTGAGGAATGGCCAAATAAACTAAGTCTTCTACCTTAAATGAGTACGGCTTATGTCTCTTGTCATGGGACACTTTTTGCTTGGCAGCCTGTTCGGCACTGTATTTATTGGCAGTTTCATACGCGTGCTTTAGCTTCGCCTGGACTTCGCTACTGTAATTGTTCTCTATGTCGTAATAGGTTTTTTTTGGTGCCACTAAAACGTCAAAGGGTAAGACTGGATCTCTACCAAAGAATAGCACGAAATGGCTCTCTCCTACGGAAGAATGCGGGGTTGTATTATAACTGAATACCACATATGGAACCCAAGTACCCCAGTCTCGCTGATCAACATAATGTTTCAAAGCGCCAATAAGTGTTCGATTCATCCATTCTCTCATTCCGTTCCTGGATGGATGGAATGCTGTCGTGAGTAATTTTTTTATGCCTAATCGTGAGCAGATTTCTTTCATCAGCTCAGAAGTGAAATTTGTCCCCCTGTCACTCAGAATCTGAATTGGAATGGAATAGCGTGTAAATATGCTTTCCACGAGCATCTTAGCAACTGTTTCTGCTTTCTGGTCAGCCATCGGAAGAGCTTCCACAAAGCGACTAAAATTGTCTATTATCATCAAAATATATTTATTTCCTAAGTTAGAAAGAGAAAATGGTCCCAGGACATCGATACTTATGCGATAAAATGGGTGTTTTGCAGCTGGAAAATCCATTAAAGGTTGCTCTTTACGTTTCTCTTGGGGTGACCGACGCTGATAGATATCGCACTCTGCGCAATATTTTTGAATATCTTGCCCCATGCTTGGCCAATAGAACAGTTTGATTAATTTTTTACGCATTCTTCTTGCTCTTAAATGTCCAGATGTGGGGGGATGGTGAAAAACATGCAAAATATTTAACTAGACTATGAGGTACTACTAATTGCTCCCAGATTTCCTTATTATCCTGAGATTTTCTAATATGATACAAAAGATCATCTTTGTCCAATAATTTCCTTGCAATTTAAATCTTTCTGTTGTTCAGTAGCAATTTCATCACGAGAAACTATAGGGAGTGCAAGTGTGACGTCAGTCCTTGGAATTCTTCAGTCACGTGACTCGATTTGGTTCCAAACAAGTCTTCTCGCTTCGGGATTTAACATGGTTCCAACGTAGGGATGGAATAAAATCGCTTTGTATAAGCCCAGTGTTTATAACACATTTAAGATGTGAAATTGTTTAGTTCTTCACTGCTCAAGAAGAAGCCAAAACAGCGATTTAGACATCTATCGTTTTCCCAAAGAAAGAAAGATCCGCGAACGATGGCATTCTTTTGCTAAGTGATTAAAAAGCGTTCTAATATTAATGTATAAATTATATAATGGGATTAAATGTCTTAATAAACTATTAATTACACAAATTAACATAATAATTTAAGCGATGTCATTTTTACTGGCCGCCCGTTTCAACGTTACTAGTACGTATATTGCATGGTTCCAATGTTTGGAACCAGCGATCCCATTTCCTAGGCTCTCGGCCCGTTCATCGCGCAAATGACGTCAGCTGTGACGTAGTCACTTGCACTCCCTATAGGTTCATACTCAGCCACCGTGGAAATGGGGACTCTAGATAGTCCATCAGCATTCTTATGTTTAATACCTGGCTTATGAATTACCTCAAACTGGTAAGACTGCAGACTTAAGCTCCACCTGGCGAGACGACTGGATGGATCTTTTAACGAGAACAACCACCGGATTGGCTGATGATTGGTAATCAATTTGAATGGCTGATCGTATAAATAAACTCTAAACTGCTTAACAGCATAGACGACAGCTAGACATTCGCGCTCAGTAACGCTATAATTAATTTCATTCTTTTTGAGTAATCTACTACTGTATGCAATTGGATGTTCTTTACCATTAAATTTTTCTGAAAGTACAGCTCCTAAAGCAAATGAACTAGCATCCGTAGAAACTATAAATTCTTTTTCAAAGTCTGGGCTTTTTAAGACAGGTGCTGTTATTAAAGCTTGTTTCAGAGATTGGAATGCCTTCTCCACTTCATCAGTCCAGTCAAAACTGATATCTTTCTTGGTTAGATTCGTTAATGGTTTAGCTATTGTGCTATAAGAATCTACATGCCTTCTATAATAATTAGCAAGGCTTAAAAATGATTGCACATCACGCACATTTTTTGGGCGTGGAAAATCTTTAACAGCTTCAATCTTACTAGGATCAGGAGCAATTCCTTCCTCTGAAACGTGTCCGAAGAAATTAACCTTATCATTTAAAAATTGACATTTTTCGGGGTTTTAATTTTAAATTTACGTCTCTTAAACGCTCGAATAAATCCTTCAAACTATCCAAATGTTTATCAAATGTTTCAGTAAATATCATCCAGTCATCGAGGTAAACTAATATTCTATCTTTTTTTATCCTCTAATTATGAAATCTGCTGTCCTTTGCCATAACGCAGGCACATTACACAGACCCATAGGTAATCTATTGAATTCATATTTATTATCGATAGTAGCGAACGTAGTTTTCTCGTATGAATTTATTTCTAACTGAAAATAACCCTGATTAGCATCTAAAACGGAAAAAAATTTTGCTTTTCCTAATTGCGACAAAGTTTCATTTATCTGGGGAAGCGGATACCGGTCAACCTTGGTAACAGCGTTTAATTTTCGATAATCTACTACAAAACGGTACGTTCCATCTTTCTTTTTAACCAATAATGCTGGAGCGGACCATGGCGAGCAGCTGTAACGAATTACTCCGTTTTTCAACAAATCGTCAACTAATTTATTCATGGCATCCCTTTGTGAGTAAGGAATACGGTAAGGTTGTTCTGCAATTGGTGGGGAATCTCCCGTGTCAATAGTATGATATGCTAACTTACATTTTCCTAAATCAAAATCAAATTTCGAGAATACATCCGAATATGCAAATATAACATCTTCTAAAGCTTTCCTTTTTTCAGAGTCCAAATGATCTAACTTAAACATGCTCAAAAATTCGTTTCTATCAATTTTATCCTCCTCGCCAATATCAAGTGTTATTAAATTCAACTTCCTCTTCCTCAGCTCCATAAAATTCTCCTAAAATTTTTCCTTTTTGTACTGTTAAAGTTTCACTAGAATAATTCATCAAACGAACAAGAATTGTGTTAAATTTAGAAATTTTTGCCAAAACCTTAGCACCAATAAGACCTATACCAATTTCTTTAGGTTCCAATACACCAATTCTATTTTTAAATGATTTACCCTTAATTTTAGCTTTGAAAACTACTTCTGAATAGGGAGGAATAGAAACGTTTCTTTTGCAGCTCACAGGAATAGCATCTATTTGCTCTTTAACTGTAGTGACACTACAGGGGTTCCTCTCAGCTCGTCCCTTCTTCCACGACCCTTCGAAAGGAATTCTATGTATTTCATTGTGCAAAATAGCACGCTTAAAACCAATTATAAACCCAAATTTGTGTAACATATCCCTTCCTAGGATGGCATGATAAGAGACATCACTTCTACGTTTCCAAATATAGCATGCAAAATTATAATTTTGTTCCCCAAAGCTGAAATCAAGTGAACATGAACCTTCAGATACAAAATTATGTCCCGTTACTCCCACTAATTTTATTTCTGGTCTATTAACATTTTTTACTTTGTACCCATTAGCTTTTAATATGCTCAAAGTATTAGCATCAAGTAGAGTTACCTTAGATCCGCTATCAAGAAGAAATTTAATAGTGTATGGCCCTGCTTTCCCCGTAATAATTCATTCTTTAGGTCCTGAGTTATTACTCACGAGTAATTGAGCAGCTTGACTCTTTACTGTCCTTTCCTCTCCTGTCCGCGGGGGGGGGGGAGTTTTGAACATTTTTGGGCTGAGTAGCATTTCCTCTGCCCTGATTTGATCCAGATTGTTGATTCACAGGTGTTTTAACTTGCTCCCCCTGAGCTCTTAGCGTTATTCGACAAAAACGTTGGGTGTGACCTTCGCGATGGCAAAAATAACACTTCATTGTTTTAAGTTTCTGATTAAAACACATATTTGCCGTGTGTCCGGGTTTATGGCAGCTAAAACAAATTCTGCGCATTTGTTCGCATTATCTGTTCGCATTCCACGTACATTGTTTCTTCCGTCTATTACTGTTAAATTCCCATGCTTTATTCTATTGTTCTGCTGTCTACGATCGCGCCTAGGTGGCTCTCTTGCTATCACTCGCGTTCCCATTCTTTCAGGCAGCTGCTCTCCCGAACTTTTGCTAATTCTCCTAATTTTAAATTTAACATTTCATCCACTCGTTTACTGATTAACGCGTTAATATCTAATTCCTTTTTGTCTCCTTCTAATTCCGCATTACTTTTCCCTACTGAATTCAGCCCATACTTTCCCGTCGCGAATCTTAGTTCAATTTCTTCCTCTTCTTCTGCATAATTAATAGCTTTTTCCAAATTATCCGGTTTTCTAAACAACAGTTTTCTGTAAACTAGGTCGTAAGCCCTTTAAAAATTTATCTTTAATCTTTTCCTCTAATATCTCCTTCGCGAATGCTCTTTTAACATCTGCATCTTGGCCTACCCCCTCTACGTGAATCATTGTTTTCTTTCCCAGTGCCTGAATATGCATAGCGTAGTCTCTAACAGTTTCTCCTTTTTCCTGATGACATTCAGAAAATAATCTTTCACTTCTACCCTTTGGCTCCTTGCCAAATCGCTCTATTATCTTTTTCTTTAATTCATCATAATTGTTTATCCCTGCCATAGCCTGATCATGCCTACAATAAAACTGAGCGTTTCCTGTTAACTTGATTTTTGCTATATTTAATTTATGTTCTGGTACCCAATTACAAACTGTGCCAATTTCATCAAGTTTTTGAAAAAATAATGTGGGATCCGTAGAACCATCATAATGACCCACTTCACCTGCCAAACCAAACGATGCTTGAGCCATCTTTCTTTCTCTTTTAAGATGTCAAAATTAAATTGCCACTTAATATACCCTCCTAGGTCTTAAATTTAAAATTTTTATGGTTTACGTAATTTTCAAAATACAAAGAACATTAATTCACTATATTTAATAACTTAAATATCCTGCGAACTGCGTCAATTTATGTAAGGGTCTGGTTTACCTTATGTTCATTACCATAACCAAATAATTATAAAACGACTGCACCATCCGATTACTATCGGAAAAAATGTTAATTAATTAATTAACAATTAATATTTAAACCCAATACCGAATCTTACATAGAATAATTCTCCCACACAAGTCCGTGCCGAGAAGGGCGAGAATAGAATGAGGGACTCAAGTTTTTTGATTAACAATAACATTGAAATTTATTCATAATAAAAAATAGAATGAAGATAACTGAAGACTAAAATATGAGTTTGGAACACTAAAATCTCTAACTTGATTAGGTTACAGTAAAGATGAATTCTGAACCATAGTATAATTAATCAAATGTAACTAATGAAATTTTATAAAAAGGAAACGCTTTTTCATGGCCAAAGGGAAAATATAAATCATACATACTCTTTTGACGAATCAAATGGTCTTGCTTCTTTGGATTTGGGCTCGTTGATCTTCCGCCGATGTTTGTGACTCAAATGGGAATCTTCGAACGTGATCGCGTCATTTTTGGGGACAATATTAACTGAATTTTACGGGAAAACTGTCATTATTCAAGTTGGGTTGCAACTATGAAAACTTTCATTAAAAAGCCTCGATTATCGAGCAAATTTAAAGTTAAACTTTTGCACCATGATTAAGATAAAAAGAAATATTTTAATTAAAGAATTTTGATGTTCCCTTCATGACGGACGCCCGTGAGCCGGACATGGATAGCAAAAAGGTTGCTATCAGTCGGATTACAAAGATCCAACCCCGTCACTTACGCTTTGGTACGCCCGCACATGAGAGGGCAGAAATTGGAAAAAGCTGCTCGTGTTCTGGACGATGCAAGATTCCAGAGAACACTGAATCTCTCAAAATTACAAGTTCCCTCGTTCGAGAAGGGGTTTGGAAATGACCAATCAGCAATTGATTATGTCGTTAGAGATCTGGAATTTTGGGGTTCAATGAAAAGGTCAAAATTAAAGCTAAAGGCTTTCTGGGGTGAGGGTCATTGGTCAGCTTTCTGCTGCTCTTAATTGCCGTTGGGGTAAACTTTCCTCCCAGGGCGTCTTTGATCTCACCCCCGCGATTCCTTCTTCTCCACGTTCTCTCGTTTTCTATAAACAGTCGTAACTTATAGAGACTTCTAGTTGCCTCAAATAGGAGGGTCAATCCCTACTAACTTATCCCACAGGTCCCGTCATCGTTATTCACTAAAAAGAGATAGATGCTAAAAGCATTCCACACGCAAGCAATAAACAAAATTGGGAAGAGACTGAGACATTTCCTCAGACAAAAAAGAGATTCTAACTTACAACAAAATTATCCATCCAATTCTAGAAATTTAATAAAAGAGGGATAAATTCTCCTCTGTAACTCGTCTTTAGTTCAATAATGATCAAGTAAACAATTAAATGCTAGTAGTAAGCAGAAATACGAATAAATTAATATTCAGAACTATACTCTTTTAAATAAGCATGATAATAAACTGGGACTCCACATACCCGTTGGTCACTGTGCGAGCATGCTGCGAACATAGGCGGGATTCTTTTTGGGTGATGGTTTCTGAGTATTGAGGTAATGCACAACACTATATCAGGATTACGTCTCTCCTCGCTTTCGGAAAGAGTCCCCAAAGAGCGAGTTAAAGCCAAACGTTCTGGAGATCACATAGTACTCAGTATTTTAGCAGTTCTAGAGTATTGAGAAAGACCCGACCGTTTTCTAGGCATTTTTATTGGTAAACAAAACAAATTCAAAATGTAATTAATAGGTGCCCAAATCAAAAAAAAAAATCAATAAATTCGTATATTCTAGCCAAGTTAATTCAATGTTAGTTTGCATTCGTAATCATCTATCTCTATCTTGTGTAATATCTACATATATGTAAACTAACCTGAATTTCCAATTACATTATTGAAAATTAGTTTTGAAGTTTATTTTGTAATAAAGTCGAACCTCTCTTTAATGAACAATCATATAATGACTTTTTCCCCTATAATGAATTTTTACCTTGTTTCCAACCTAGATAAACATGTAAACTTGAGTATTAACCACATTTCTGTATAATAAATTTTCAGTATAACAAATTTCTTTGGGAGTGGCCAATGATTTCGTCATAAGGAAGTTCGACTGTATCAAGTTAAGATTATTTATCGTGGGTCGGAAATTTTTTTCTGTGGACCGGCGGTCAATAAACACTTCAATACAATATGAAAATGTGTCAAAAATCTTTTTGGAATCCGCATAAGATAGTAAACAACTATCCATAGTAATGTTGAGAGTTCATTATCAGCGCTACCAGGTGGCAAACTGAGAAGATTATTGTACAAAATATCGCATCACTGCAACAATAGAGCAGCGAGCTATTATGCAGGCTTTCCTTATCTTTGTAGGCTATGGCTGAGTAGACTCCTAAAACTTTAAATTGAGATATCTATTTTTTACTTCAGCCGATTTTGATGAAGTAAAGCCTGTACGTTGCTCCATACTACGCTCAAGTTAACTGTGAAAACCCCATGAAGATTCGTCAAGTGATTTTGGAAATTAGACAGCTCAAACAGATAAACAGACAGACAAAAATTTTTAAAGTGATCTTATTTTATTCTGTTACACTTCCTACATCACCCGCAATCAGATTGAGGCAAATATTCTCAATGTACAGACACAACGGTTCTACAGTTTTATTATATGTATAGATAGATAGTAGAAGAAGAAGATAGATTAAGCAAGTGTGAAGTACAATTATGCCATGTACATCTTACCTTGGCCAAAACCTTGAAACCAAAAGACTTTGACAAGCTCACTAGCAGAATCCATCGGGTTAATAGCCACAAAATCAAATTAAAATACGATCGCCTCCACCGGAAGTTAGCACACCTACTTAATCGCGGACCTACCAGAGAACGTCGACAAAGTGAACCAGAGCCCGCAGTAATAATTAACAAGTCGCAAGCCATCTTCACACTGGAAGAAACGGCATTGCTAAAGATAGGGTTGAAATTTGCCTTCGCCAATAATAGCAAAGAGTTAAAAGACTTGAATATTATTTGCCCTGAAGTGGCATCCGAAGCTGATCTCTAACCAGAATATGGACTTTAGATCACAGCTACAGAAAACACTCACAAAAAATGCCGTAAAACTCGAGAAACAGAACATGTCCAATAACATGCAATGACCAAACAACTAAAGGCCAAAAACGTCTTCTACTTGAGGTAGGGTGGCCAGGTGTCCGGTTTTTGAGGCAACTGCCCGATTTTTTTCTCTCTGTCCGTTTTTTTTTGGGTCAAATCTCAAATTAATTCAAACACAACCATCCATGCCCACGGGATTCGAACCCACAGCTAGGCGGACTCGAGAACTAGAAAGCCTATGCCCTTGCCCTCTCGGCCACCTGGCCGGCTGTTGTCGCTTTGGAAAAATGAGCTTACACCTGATTCTCTTTTTGATGAAGTCCTTGCCTTGGATTCTGTGTTTGCAACCTTGCAAAGCAACATATCCCTTGAAAAGTGGCGATATTTTTTGAGTCGTGAAGCTGCTCCGAATTTATTAAAACTGTTTCAATACTGTGCATCTATTCCTGTTTCGAACGCAGGGGTAGAAAGGGTTTCAGTGTTATGAACAGCGTGGAGCGATGAGAGGAATAGATTGTCAAAGAACTTTGTATTGCCTTCAATTTACCTTATGCTTGTACAGACATAAAGAACATTTTCCTACAAAACAAGGACCTTTTAAAAGCAGTCCAATCTGATGGAAAGTACAAGCCAATGAGTTCATAACTTTTTGTATATTGATTTATTTTTCACTTTATTATTATTGTAAACTAGCTGATTTACCCGGGGTTGCTTGGGGTCGTTTTGGATGAAATTTTGGAATTTCTGAATGTGAACATTCAGTGAAAATGAACCCATGAAAAAAGGTTAGAAAATTTGTTAATATTTCTTTTTTTTTCAGCAATGACATATACCGCAAGTAAATTTTCGTTTTCGTTTGAATCATTCACACGTTCCTTTTTGTTTGTCATAGCTTCTCGCGTTCTCAACATTAACAGCTACACAGGCCGTAAACAACATGAATAAGATTTCAACAGACATTAACAATACTAACATTAATATTTTTTTATAATTTTAGGCCTAACATAAATTAGCTAGTGTTTTCAAAAGGCCTAGCCTGTTTGTTGAAAACAACAGCACTTTCATATATTTAGTTGTTTTTTTTTTCAATATGTCTAACATTTTTTAGCTGAAAACAATAATAGGCCTAACATCAATTATATGTTTTTAATAATTGGCCTAACAGCAATTACCTATTGTTAACATTAGGCTGAAAAGTAATTTGCTTTGGTCTATCTGTTTTAGGCCTAATATTAATTTCCTACTGATGACAACAGTCCTAACATTTTTTAGCCATTTTTAAAAAAAGCCTGAGCATTTATTAGCCATTTTGAACAATAGGACTAATTTTTTTAGCCATATTTTACATTTGCCCTAGCATTAATTAGCCCTTTTTTATGTAGGCCTAACATTATTCAGCCATATTTTTAACAGGCCTAACAATTTTTAGCCTTTTTAACAACAGGCCTAACATTTTTAAGCATACTTAACAATGGGCCTAACATTTATTATCCATTATTAAATATGAGTAGGAGTTGTGATAAAATATATTAATTAAAAAATAAATAAAACTGCACTTAATTAAAGAAATTAAATAAAGTAAATAATAGAAACAATGAAAAAAAGTCACCCAATTGATAAATATAAAGGTTGAAGGACGAAACACAATTGAAACAAAGGTCTTGTGGAGCTTATGTAGATGAAACACAGATGAAACATAGAAGAAATTAACATAATATATCAAATTCCATGCGCCAACTGTCAACACATTTACACAGGTCAAACAAAAAGACAATTAATAACACGAAAAAAAGAACAACAATCAAATTAATCATATTATCATACATTGTATTAGATTACATTGGTTTTTTTTATTATTATGTCTTCTATTATATTGTTTTTAACTGAAATTCACTCAAAAAGTTTACATACTGAAAACGGGATAAAAGTCCCGAAAACGTTTTAATACATTTCAAGTTTGTCATCTACGTGTCTACGAATCATCGAACTTTCATCGTAGACCTTCTTCACTTGTAACTGTGTGCCTCCCTGTGTTCATGTAACATTTCTCCACTAGATCTTCGTTTCTTCTGTGTTTCATCTGTGTTACGTCCTTCAACCTTTACATTTATCAATTGGGTGACTTTTTTTCATTGTTTCTATAATTTCTTTTATTTATTTTCTTTAATTAAATGGAGTTTTATTTATTTTTTAATTAATATATTTATTATCCATTTATTACAAAAGGCCGAATATTTTAAGCCATTTTAAACATTAGGCGTAACATTTTTTAGCCATATTTATAAATAGGCCCAGCATTAATTAGCCCTTTTTTCCCTTTAAGCCTAACATTTATTAGCCATTTTAAACAATAGCGCTAATATTTTTTTAACCATATTTAACAATAGGTCTAGTATTAATACTTCTTTAGGCCTTTTTTCTTTAGGCCTAACATTTTCCAGCCATATTTAGCAATAGACCTAACATTTATTAGCCCTTTGCTACTGTAGGCCTAACATTTTCCAGCCATTTTTTTTAACTGTAGGCATAACTTTTTTATGCCTCTTTAACAATAGGCCTAACATTTTTGCCATTTCTTAAATTCGGCCCAGCGTTCATCAGCCCTTTTAATCTGTGTGCCTTTCTTTTTTTATTCCTTTTTTTCAATAGGCCTAACATTTTTTAGCCATATGTAACAATTGGTTTAGCATTTATGTCCTTTTTTATCCCTAACATTTTTCAGTGCTGTTTTGCAATAGGCCTAACATTTTTTATCCCTTTTTTTAACAATAGGCCTAACAATATATAGCTAATTTTTTTTAGCTATATTTTTCAATTGGTCTAGCCTTTTTGAGCCTTTTTTAGCTGTAGGCCTATTTATCAATTTAACATTTTTTAGCCATTTGTTTCAATCGCCCTAAGATTAACCACATTTTAGTTTAGTACGAACAGCACTGCAATTTAAATAAGAAATGTGTGCGTGCCTCGTCAAAGCTTCATGACGGGCACGTACTCGAAGCCTTTTCTCTTTTAAATTCGAAAAGAACGTGTTTTCCGTCTTGGGCTCGTCATTTCCGTAAGTGTGTGTGATTTTTTTCATGCCTGCTATTGCCAATTAAAAATTTTTAAGGGAGAGGGGTTGGTCTCAAAAGTCCCATAACTGTTAGTCCGAACTCAATGCTAAGCTTAACAGGTGAGCTCAGGTAGGAACTCGTACGCATATCATAAAGAGAATTTGAAAGTGTTGAACTCAAGTACGATTCCATGAGCTCAAGTATTTTTCCGTAGACTTCCAGGCTATTTTTTACTATGCTCTTGTGGGCCGCTTGGTAGGGTATGAATCGCAATTACGTGACCGGTTTCCTTTTCTCCCATAGAGAATCGCAGAAACCTCACATCTGTGTATTCTTAATCTGTGACTATACTTAGCGTTTATCTCATCCCGGAGAGCTTCTAGCATTTCGTTGAACACTAGGTCAAATGCAGCAAACCTAGCATCCAAGCAGGCATCCCGGTAGGCCTTTTCGCAGGACACAGTTTTACCAAACCATTAATTTGGACAAAACCATGATATTCATAAAATATAATCGTACAAAACCAAGGGGGGGAGAATCAATTTGCAGCTAGGTTTAAGAAAAAAGAACAAGTCAGGTTTGCGAGAAAATAATTCTACACCAGGGACCCACTTGTGAATGATTTGGATGATGATAGATGATAAGGGATATGTCCTTAGTCATGTTTGCGAGGAAATTAATCCCTATGCTAGAGATCCAGAAGGATAGTGAGCGTCTTGATGTACTGGTTTAGGGGAATATTAATTCCAACGCCAGATACCAGCACATAAGATGTAACAGAAGGTGAATATCGCCCTAGAAAGAGCGCACCGTGAAATGAGAGCAATGAGATGATACCTGAAAATTCATTTCACACCTGATATCAAGAGTAGAGGTGACACCTTGAAGAGCTAGTCCGTCCTCTGAAGCTGAGACTCCACTCGTGCAGACAATCGACAATCGAACAGTGAAGTGTACATTTTTTCAGATGGGACAAAAGCAGCGCTTTCACAAAGCTTATCGAACCAGAATAAATTCCGAACGAAATACACTGAGGTAGTGAAGAAGCCCAACCAACCCAAGCGGTCTTCCATATTATACTAAAAAGAAAATAAGATTGACGATTGTCAGAAAAAAAATAAAAACGAAATAAAACACAAGGAGAAAGAAGATTATCACATCTTCAAGTAGTCCGGGAAAGAGACGTTGCTGATGTCTTCAAAATTGATTTCAAGAATGTGCCTTCGTTTTCGATACTTCATATGCCACTTCATATCCATTGAGTTCTTCAGTATTCCAGTCACAAGGTCATTGTCATGAATCTTCATCTTCTGCACCATAAACAAAAGGAGATCCTGTATAAACTTTCTGATGTGGACCATGTCTAAATCCGAGTGGATGGATTGGTTTTCCACAGTCCTTCTGTCAAGCTGGGCAATGGTCCTCAGGGTAACATTCTGGAATGACTGTAGCTCACTCCATCTGCTTCTACAGATAGTTGACCACGCAGGCATGCCATAGAGGAGTATGGTCCGAATAATCATACTATTCGTGTAGGCATCTACCACCGAATGTATGGTACTCCCCCACCAATCAGGGAAAACCTATCTGGCGCTGATTGGTGGACTTAATAAAACAAAAAATAAGGTTCTTATACACTGCTTGACAATTGCTAAGGAACAGCAACATTTTTGTCAATAAATACGAGGGTTGGGGCATAAGTCATGGCAACTATTTTTTTTCTTGTAGATATGTGAACGGATCATAAACGTATATGTGTTATGTGGAAGTTCTGCAGGCATAGTGTGTATGCAGAACAACAGATGGCTCTGTGATAGCTGGTAGTAGCGCAGCGAGGGCTGTGAAATCAGTCAGTTGGTGAGTGTCATGCGAGATGGAAGTAACCCGTATTGAACGTTGGGGATGGGAAAAATTGGAGCTCCCACCGTACTCTCCCGACATTTCGCCCTGTGACTTTGATCTCATTCGCAAGATTAAGGAACCACTACGTGGTAGGCGGTTTGCAACATGAGAGGACATTGCTAATGCTGTGCGCCAACAGGTGAGCCGATTCACACATGGTGCGGGAAATGCTGAGGCTGATGGTATTCAGCGCCTCCCACATCGTTGGCAGCGTGTGGTGACAGTAGCAGGGGACTACTTTGAGGATCTTTAGGCCCAGGTTTGTGTATGTCAACTTTATGTGTACTGTGTTGTCTTTCTTTTGCACCATGAAGGCCATATCGCCCTGTATACTACCGTAATAAATTGGTGTGTTACGATATTTCAGTGCTATTCATTGTCCGCACATGTAGTTAACACCTTATCCTTTCATCTGTATATGTCACATTTTCCAACCGGACAGGTATCTTCAAGAAAAAAAAATAGTTGCCATGACTTTTGCCCCAATCCTCGTAGTATCCCAAAAAATAAACCTTACCAAAACTTTGCCAACTTTTTTCCTCATTCCCCCCCCCCCCCCCCCCCAGGTGTCGTCACCCATCCCCCCACATTCCACCAAAATTTTTGAAAAACCCCTAAGTATCCCCCCAATTCCAAAAATATATAGTATTTTTTAATTTCATTTTATTTATATGAAAAAATACAAGATAATTTAAGCTTAAACATTTAGTGTTTCCAGTACATTTTCTAAACAGTCAGCTTCCATGGCATTCAGTGTGTGATCGTACATTGTCTGATTGAATTTTTGGTACATGGTGCAGTTGGTTCAAACTGAACACAATTAATTCCTTGTCGTTTAAGCTGGTACCTTATGCTCATCACTGATTAAACAACTTCAAGTAAAACTTTATCTCTTTTCTTTGTTTTTACCAAGCCATATTCTGAAAACGCTCTTTCTACAGCAGATTGCCAATTGGTAAACACAAGGCTTTCATGGCCAACCCAGACAATTCACTGAATCTTTGGTGGTTTGCAAAGTCCACATCTTTATTTACTTCAGCCCAAAACTTTTCTGCAAAATCTACATTTGCACACTGTTTACTTTTTAAATTAGCCCACTGGAACTCAACATTGAAAATTTCTGCACGAGAAAAGCCTAATTGCATTTCCAAGAATTCTAATAGGTGATTGGCTGAAGCCGGTTCTGACCACGGCGCCACATGTAGTCCGCAGTGGGGAAACACTCATATCATCAGTGTGGGATCTCCTGGCCATGTGGTGGAGGGTGCGTCACACGAACAAATTACAATTTCTAGTATTTGACGCATGGTCACACGACAATCGAATCGACACACGAAAATTCAAATTTCATTGTTTTAATAT
>JAHWFO010059168.1:42081-84915 GCA_023313115.1 Rhysida immarginata
CCATTTATCCCCCTTAAAATTTTTATTTCCCACTAAATCTATGGGGAATCCCCCCAAGTTGGCAACCCTAGCTAGCTCGTCCTGATCGTCCTCCGTGTCCTGAGTCCATAATACACCCTTTTGTTCCTGTTCAGATAGACCCTACAATCGACAATCGACAGTCGAACGTTTGTTAGGATGGGAAGAAAGCAGCGCTTTCACAAACCTCATCCAACCAGAATAAACTCCTAATGAAATACACTGAGGTAGTCAAGAAGCCTAACCAACCCAAGCGGTCTTCCATATTATACATAAAAGAAAATAAGATTGACGATTGTCAGAAACAAAATACAAACGAAATAAAAAACACAAGGAGAAAGAAGATTATTACATCTTCCAGTAGTCCGGGAAAGAGACGTTGCTAATATCATCAAAATTGACGTCAAGAACGTGCCTTGGTTTACGATACTTCGTATGCCAGTTCATATTCAATGAGTTCTTCAGTATTCCATTCACAAGTTTATTGTCTTGAGTCTTCATCTTCTATATCATAATCAAAAGGAGATCCTGTATAAACTTTCCGATATGGACCATGTTTAAATCCATGTGGATGGATTGGTTTTTCACCGTCCTTCTGTCCAGCTGAGCAATGTTCCTCAGGGTAACATTCTGGAATGACTGTAGTTCACTCCATCTGGTTTTACAGATAGTCGCCCACGCAGGCATGCCATAGAAGAGTATGGTCCGGATAATCGATTTGTACGGAAGTAGCTTGTTGTCAATGCTGAGGGTGCTGTTGCGACCCATGAGAGCTATGATACTGTACTTAGCCCTCTTCGCTTTGTTCAGAGCATAGGACATATGCCGGTTCCATGAGAGTCTTGAGTCAATGATAACTCCCAGATACTTGTAGTTGTCCACCCAGTCCAGTTTCTTATTGAATAGAACAAGAGAATCTGGGGGACGCTTGAGCTTCCTATTGAGGTACAAAGCCTTGCACTTCCCGACGTTAAGGTTTAACTTCCAGCAGTTAAACCAGTCTTCGAATTGCTTCAAGGCGCACTGCAGCTGAGTGATAACTTGAGCCGGCTGGTGTGCCCATGTCATAATGGCAGTATCATCCGCATAAAAATACAGATTACAATTATCGGGTTTCGGGGAAATCATGTACAAAGTAATTAAATAGCTCTGGCCCGAGGGCAAAACCCTGAGGGACACCGGCCTTTACAACACGGGGCGTGGAAAGATTTTCTCCAACTTCGGCTTGATAGGATCTGCTGTCAAGAAGGGATTTCACCAACAAAATCAAATCGGCAGGGAACCCGTCTCTGATCATTTTGTAGACAAGGCCCTCGTGCCACACCTGGTTAAAAGCTTTACTGACATCGAGAAATACCACCCCACACTACCTGGAGAGGTTCAGGGGGGGTGCTCAAGTCTTCATCGAGCCTCCATATCTGCATCGGACAAGAGTGGGCAGCACGAAAGCCAAACTGCTCTTCCCGAAAAAGGTCATTTGCTAGACAGTGGTCTTGGAATCTGACGAGAATCGTTTTCTCCAACACTTTAGACATCGTGGGTAGCAGGCTAATAGGTCGGTAACTCGCCGGAATTGCAGGATTTTGCCCCTGCTTGGGAATATTCAACACAATACTGTTGTACTTGGTTTTGAGTCAAGGTTCACGATAGCGTTGCCATAGTCTACGGGTCCTGTTTCTTTCAGCAATTAGGCGTTGGATTCCAGGAGTGAGTTGGATACGATGAGAAGGTTTATTCTCTGATGGATACTTACTAGCTTCTGTGGCACTGTTAATACATCTAGTGATGTCATCAACAAGTTGACCGATGTCCTCTGCACAGTAAGCAACGTCGGGATGGTAGCCATAGTCCTTAAGAATATCTTTGTAGAGCTTTCACTCTTGATGATGTACGAGTTCCTCTCGGAAATTTATGTCACCATTGTCAAAGTTCAACGCCACAGTCTTGTGGTCAGAAGAAAGGTCATCAATCGTGAAGATATTGTACTGTTTGAAGAAACCCTTCAAGAGCAAGATGTCCAAAACGTCACTACTAGGGGAGTGGTCGCAGTAGTAGCTGTCCTCCACAGGTCCAGCAGTGATGATATCTCTATTTTGTATGTACCTATAGAGAATCATACGGTTGTAATTCTGCGTTTTGGAGTTCCAGCTTGGATGTTTGGCATTTAGATCTCCAGCCAGGACGACTGGAGTGTCACCATTCAAGAGTTCATCAAGCTCGCAAATGTCAAGATAATGTTTAGGTGAAATGTAGAGCGCCACCAGGATTTCACCACAGGAGACTGCATTGATAATGATTAAGGCCGATTCCATACCTGCATAAGACTTGGATACTAATTCTTGGTGTTGAATTCCATTCTTAATGATGATCGCAGCGACCCCAGACGCACATCTTGCAGCATTTGAAGCCATTCGATCCTTACGGTACACACAATAGCCAGATAGCTTGAAGTCTTGGCTTGGTTTGAGGTGAGTTTCACAGAGGAAAGCAACGTCGATTTTTTGCTTTATCAGAAAGTTGTGAAACTCGATACGCTTTCGTGGAATGCCCCTAGCGTTCCATATCACGCACCGAAGTTCACCTGTGTTTATTACAGTATAACGTTGTGCAGCCATACTAAAATTAGTTGGTCGTAAGGAGCCCACTTCAACTGTCGATAACTTTTGCCTAGATTAGAAAACAGATGAAAGTTACGTCCTAATTGTTTATACATACCTGGTAAGTCGTTGATGTTGAGGCCTTTATCTTCCGGCATAGACACAGCGGCAGCATAGGATTTGCCTGCTGTCACTTTAGAACTATACATCCTTTGAACCTGGGGATATTTTGGACATTTCGTGTAGCTTGATGTGTGCTGTCCACCACATCTGATGCGCTTTGGGGGGTCTTGTCTTTTGATCTTGGGGCAATCTCTTGACTGGTGTCCCTCAGTACATTTATTACAACGAGGATCTTCCGTGCAGCCCATGGATACGTGTCCGAATCGCAGGCAGTTGTAACACTGTAGTGGCTTCTTCGAAAGGCCTCCACTGAAACTGCCAGCGGCTCAATACGGTGTGTTGTTGACTTTGCGAGATCTGGAATTCTGAATCTACATCAGATACACACACATTTATTAGGTATTCATATGTTTAGAGAACTGATTTGTAAACAGGTGTGCTTCTCTATGAACAGTGACTTTCATAACTATGACACAAGACTGAAGAGTAACCTCAGAATAGCAAAAGTTTATAAGAAAATTGGATTGAAAAAAATCACGAATCAAATGATTTTTTTATGGAATAGAATTCCAAATGAAATAAGATTATTAAAGAATTCTGCAGTTTTTAAAACTAGTTTAAAAAAGTGGATTTTATATAAGATGTAATTGATGTTTCTGTTTTCTTTTTATTAGGTGTACCATTTTTTATCATGTCCTTCTTTCTTTTTTATTTATTAATTTGTTTTTTCTTTTCCTAGGGGCTACCACGTTAAGCACATGCTTTTTGTAGCCACCTTTTTCAACTGTTCATTAATAATTTTTATTCTTTTGTTTGTATTGATGTTCATTGAAATAAATTTATTATTATTATATCAGATAGAATTATATTTTTTTCCTGAAAGGACATGATTACATATTAAGCATTTCGAATCCGATCTGTGAACAATGAAAAAAAACGAACCATATTCTCCCACTGCGGTTTAAATACTGGTTCAGTGATTTTTTGCTTTTTAGGAATGTGCGCCATGTTATGAGAGAGGGAAAACAAGCAAGTATCAATAACAAAAGAAATAATGCCTCATTTAATGCAATCGCCCCCTAAAGTCTGGCAACACTGCATAGTAAAACTATACCCACTCCCCTCCTGAGTTTTGGACTATCTCCTCGGCTTTGCCTGTGAGCTTTGTCTGGAGCATTTTATGTTGCACGCGGGGGAAGTGCACGAGTTGCACGGCCCTGATCTAAAGTATCCAGTGATGCTCCCTGGGGGGTGAAGATGGATAACATTTTAATCTGAGACAGAACAAGAGGGTAAGTAAAGCCCGGGCAAGGTGTGCAATATAAGTATGTTCATTAAGAATGATAGTTACATCCCACCTCTGACAATTATAAAACAAAATTGACTTTGTAACAATACGTAGAATTCCTGTTGTTCGGGCTTATCTTAGAAGTTAACATTTTCTTGGAAATATTTATAATGATCCGTAACTGGAGATAATGGAGAGTTAGCAGACTATTGAGAAAGAATGAAAGATGACAGAGGAGGCAGTCCCTTCGTTCGAGCTACAGTTAGCGACATAACCGATAACAAAGCATACATGAACTCAACTCTTCAAACCAACAATCATTTGGTGTTATGTCCTATAATAATCTTTCGAAGGATTATAACAGTAATTCATATCTATCAAAATGCCAGCAAGAAATGAATGAATATTGGGCAGAGATGACAAAAAGTTAGCTGGGGCAAGGTCAGTGGAATATCAGGTCGCGCAGGGTGGGCTTCACCTCGTCACGGGTACCGAGCACAGCAATGCCTGCATTTAAAAACATTGTAATTGAA
The DNA here is from genome assembly GCA_023313115.1 of Rhysida immarginata. Classification (NCBI taxonomy): domain Eukaryota; kingdom Metazoa; phylum Arthropoda; class Chilopoda; order Scolopendromorpha; family Scolopendridae; genus Rhysida; species Rhysida immarginata. Next base: position 46,641 of record JAHWFO010059168.1, read on the forward strand.
TAATCTAATGGGAAAAGAAATTGTAAGAGCAAGAAAAACACGCATGATAAACTGTAATAAAATGCTTTAAAAATCTGCCTACACAATATCTTTTTTTTTATTTAACAAGGAAATAAACAAAAGAGTTTATAATTTAAATTTTTTTTTTTATTTCTATTCATGAAGAAGAATGCGGTTCATATTTCTTAATCTTGTATAAGTTCGCGACTTAACAAATTTATGTATAATTTCATGTGCTAACATGTAATCTTTTGGTTATTATTTTTTATTCTAGTCTTAAACTAGAACCATGGAAATTTCAAAAAATGTCGTTCAGTACTTCAGGAGCTTTTAGTAACTTACTAGAAAGATAGCTTAAATACCCCCTTGATAGCTGTGATACCAATAAAATTCTGCACCGTCTTTAGCTTTTAACTCCTTAGTAAACACACATAACTCAAAATATTGTTTTTCGAAATTTTTGTGCTTTGAAGCCATTCAAAAAATCTAATCCTTCTTTATTATTTTTTCTCCAATATTTGCCTTTTTGGATATACATATGCTAAGAAATTATAAAACCACTGAGCTGACTTTGGGAATTAGTGTGAAAAAGATTTTATTTGATCAAAATGTTTTTTACGAATAAACAAAAAAAATGTTTGTTCTATAATATGAAAGATCTCATGTTTGATCTTTAGCTGATTTGTATCGTAGATAGGCATCGTAAAATTAATTTTTATGCTTGTGCGCGGCAAATATCATGTAGAAGCGTGCTACTGGGGAGCGATCTTGGTGCCGGTGACGTCATCTGCGCAGTAGCGGTGAATTTTGGCTCAAGAATTGCGGACCTTTCTTCCACTGACCTTCATCTGGGGATCTGAAACATCTGGACAATTGGTTCGTCTATAGAAGGAAATTGTAGAAATACTGAAAACAAATTTATTATTTAACTTCATGAGGTTGTTCTGTTTAAACTACAACTGTAATTATCTCTGGCAACGCCGGGTGTCTCTGCTAGTATTCCTATAAAAGTCATCGGCCAGCTTATCTTGACACTTTTGGCACCACACTGCAGCATCAGAAAAGGCAAAAAATATCAGCAAAACGGCAAACAAATGATGCAAGCGATGTTGACAGTAACTAACGCAAATTCAGCCACATCGTCATCCGAGTGCTTGTCATCATCAAATAAATGTCGCTCTCGGCAAGCATCACGGTAAGTAGATCGGCTAAAGAAGTGGGTCCCCGCTCTGTATATGAAAGCAAGCGTAAGTAGAAACATTCGGCATTGATTGCATAAACCGTGTACACTCTTCAAATAATGTGTTCTTTAAATATGCTGGGCTCACCATCTGCAGCTGTGCCACGCCTTCTACGACTGAAGACACCTCGCTGCTTGTCGTAAAGTATAGTATGACGGAATTTAATCATACAACATAGTTTACGGAAAATCATCGATTTTACAAAGCCGAATGTATGCCAGCAGAGTTGTTTGTCAGGGGTTTTCTACCCGATCTGTGACGTTTTCAGAGTGAAAATATATTCGTTGTCCTCCTTCATGGTGAATAACGAGAAAAATCACAGGCGGATATCTTTCGTTACTGTGAGCTTGAAATGTTTTAAATAATATCTGCGAATAGGTTACGACCCATCTATTATCCAAAACAATTCCTTGGCCACGTGGTCTTATTGTTGCTGTAAACCCATCTTGCTCCGGTGAGCATCGACGTTATGACAGATATCTATCTTCTCCCGTTATCGTCTGCTCTACCAGTGCTCTTGGCTATCTTTTAGAACACCGGCCGTCCTGCATGCAAGGAGAGTTTCTGTTTGATGCCCCGCAAGGACTGTGAACCATGTGTTTCTTTACGATGTCATACAGTGTTGGATCTGTGTTACGTTCCGTTAATACAGCACTTATCAGTTTATCGACATCGCTGGGATGTATTTTTCTTCTAGCCACAAAAGGATATGTGCGTGAGACAGGCCACGCTTTTGCTATTCAACGTTGTGCATAAAGCACAAAGTTGACCTAAAAACGCTTTTTTTTTGTGATCAGGTTGATCAGCAAATTCAATTTCACGTGGAAAACTCTAAAAATTATATTATCTCGATCATACGACGCTTGTCCTGCATAAATTTCTTGAGTGATTTCGTTCCACTTTGGATTTGTTATGAATGTCATAAAACAATCAGGCCTTCCGTACTTTTGGATATAACAGAAAGCGTCCTACGTAGGCTCGTGCGTATGGCGTGGACCGCTGTTAATATGGGACGGTAGGAGCAGTAATCGCCATTAGGTTTCCGTGCTGTCATCCTTTTGCATTGCGTCCTGCAAGTTCACATATTCTTCAGCGCATAAACGCCTCTAGTTGGTGGATATATACACTAATCGCTCGGTCGCACATACCGACGATAAACTGGCTAAACACTCCACGATATATTTGCAAGTAGACAAAACGATTTCGTCTAATTTGCAGTAGGTGACCATAAAATTGTTGTGATAATATATTTTGTTTAAGTTCGGCACTCTTATGGCAGGGTTGACTTGATACAATCCGAAGTTATAACCATCTTCTCCATGGCAATAAATTATTGGACATTGTAGGGCGTCGTAAAACCGATGTGTGTCATAAACGCATTGAAGACGATTGTCTCGAGTGGGCAAAACTTTATCATGTCGCTGAAATTCTTGATCAACCAAAACAGCTGCAACTTCATTTGTGACAGGGACATTGCACCAGCAGCGGGCTATTTATCTGCACTAATTACAAATTTATAATCATTATTTTGCTCTTGCCTAATAGACTCTAGTGCAGATTTAAAACTATGGATTCAGCATGTTTTGAAGCAGGGCAATCACATCATTGTTAAGTTATGGAATATTTTGGTTTCTAATTTTTGCCTGTGCTTTATATTTTAAAAAAAATACGATGTGTCTCAAAAGTCGCGTACCAAATGGACTAAATGGTTACTTTGATTTTGTAGGTGAAATACTGAAGTAGCGGAATAATGCTGACACCAGAACAACGTGTAGAGATGATACTTCTTTGTGGAGATCACCACAGAACATCACGAATTTCATCGCCAGCACATGGATATTCCCAAGCCCACCAGCTACACTTTTGTTCGTGACAGAAGAAAATTTGGGTCGTGTGAGACATTTTCTTCGAGGCATGGTGCACATTTTGAACATGAACGATAAGCTTGCGAACATAAAGCTAGCATTCATAAACTTTTCATATGGCCAGCGTCTTTTGAGACACATCGTATATCTGAAGAAACTTCGGCTCATTTTCGGGCACCAAAGCACAGATAAGGTGGTAAATGTGGCCCTGAACCTTATCTGAAAAATGGTGGGCATGCTTGTTCCTTCCGTTATTTGTTTCACGCCAAAACATGTCATTTGAAACGAATTATTATACTCACGGACGTTATCCAAAAAGTGCTTAGATTGTGGATGGTCACATATTCAGTAGAGATTTTAAGATCTCGGGGTGGGGGGGGGTTCTGAAAAATTTTAATATGCACTTTTTCACTCGAGCAACACATTTCAGCCATTTCTTTGTGCCATTTCCGAGCCTCATAAAGTGTAAAATCTACGGGCATTCGACCAATTGAAGCAAATGTAGCATAATCAATCATAGGATTATATGCAAATGCACTTTTTTCTTTATCAAACTAAGGAAGCTCGGCTTGTCGTGCAAGTTTTTCTTGAGATTCTTCAGAATCATCCGACGACATTTACAGTCTATTTAGCGAGTGTCGAAATCGATCAGTGGCTAGGCGAGATTGGCGCCTTTCTTTTGTCTTTGCCTGCAGTATTCCATCTACTCTCTCCCTTTCACTCACTGTAAAATCTTTATGATACTGACGCGTGCGTTTATAACTCATTCTAGCTAATTCTAAACGATCATCACTTACTAAAGCTCTAACAATATTGCGACGATCTCCATCATTACATAAGCGCTCCTTACGCTGCGTAAACATTTCTGAAGAGCGAGAAAATAATCGGGGCTCACGATCAGCGCTCAGTTGAGCTATCCGTTGATCACTGCTTTTGAGAGACCGTGAACCAGCTATACGAACACGCTGCGAACTTAGGTGGGATTCTCTTTGAGTGAAGGTTTCTGAGGAACGAGATAACGCATAACGCTCTCGGGCAGAGTGACGTCGCGCCTTGCTTTCGGAAGGAGTTTCCAAAGAGTGAGAAAAATCTGATGCTCTCCAGCCGCAGCATGTCTTGCCTCTCGATCTTCATTGGATTCTTGAGATCGCAAAGTCCTCAGCCTTTTAGTCATTCTTGAGTATTGAGAAAGACTCGACCGTTTTCTAGGCATTTTTATTTGTGAACAAAACCAATTAAAAACTAATAAGTAGGCGCCCAAATCATAAAACAAAATCAGTAATTCCGTCGTCCGTCCACTCTGTTCACCAGAAACCGCGACTCGTCAGAGAAAGCAACCCTTTGCCATTTGGCTGAGGTCCAATGGTGATAGTCATTTGCGAATTGGAGGCGTTTTCGGCGATGCACAGGCGTCAACATGGATGTTGATACCATACGCCTGCTCCGGAGCCCCAACCTAAAGAGGGATCGTTGCACTGTCTTGGTGCTGACACGCCTAGTGGCCCTACTGTTCATTTGCTCAACAGTGGCACGCCAATTGGTCTTGGCCAGGCGTCGTAACGCACGCTCGCCTGTAGGACCGATGGCCCGTGGGGCCCCACAGTTACCTCTTCGGTTGCTCGAAACTGTCTGGTTCGTTCAGTCGCGGTGCACCTTCATAACGGCAGCTTAAAGCAGTTCACAAAGGTGGCCGTTTCTGAAATGCTGCACCCCTTGGCCCGAAAGCCAGTGATCATCCCCTTTTGCAGTTCCGACAGGTCACTTGTTCTGCCCATGACAGCGACAATTGCTGGGCTAACGGACATGCCTGCTATTGTCAGATTTTAATGATATGCAATGATTTTTCATCTGCATACCATGGGACGTTCCAACATGTTCGAGGAGAGGTGGTCATTTTAATGTTTACCGACCCTGTATATATGTAAGCTAAACTAAGTATCCATTTACTTTATTGAGAATTAGTTGTGAAGTTTATGTTTTAATACAGCCGAACCTCTCTATAATGAACAATCATATAACGACTTTTTCCCCTATAATGAATTTTTACTTTGGTCCAACCTAGATAAACATGTAAACCTTGGGTATTAGCCATGTTTCTGTAAGAAACAAATTTTCCGTAAAACAAATTTTTGGGGTGTGGCCAATGATTTCTTAATAAGGAAGTTCGACTGTATCAAGTTAAGGTTATTTGTCGTGGGTCGTAAATATTTTTTCAGTGGACCGGCGGTCAATAAACAATCCAATACAATATTAAAATGTGGCAAAATATCTTTTTGGAATACGCATAAGGTAGTAAACAACTATCGACAGCAAAATTGAGAGATCACTATCAGCGCTACCAGGTGGCAAAGCGTGAAGATTATTGTTCAAAATTTCGCATCATTGCAACAATAGAGCAGCGAACTATTAGGCAGGCTTTCCTTTTCTTTGTAGGCTATGGCTGAGCACACTCCTAACATTTTAAATTAAGATATGTTTTTTTTTTCTTTAGCCGATTTGGATGAAATAAAGCCTATATGTTGCCCCAACCAATGCTCAAGTTACGTGTGAAAACCCCATGAAAATTCGTCAAATAGTTTTGAAGATTACCGTGTTCAAACAGATAAACAGACAGACAAAAATTTTAAAAATTGTCATTTATTATCAGTTACATTCCCTAATCATCCGCAATCAGATTTAGAAGACATATTTGCAAGACATATTTAGAAGACAGACATGATGGTTGCACAGTTTTATTATAAGTATAGATATAGAAGATAGAAGAAGAAGATAGATATAGATAGATATAGAAGATAGATAGATGTACAAACACAGAATAACACAGAATGGACAGCTTCGCGTTTCCCATGCTAAACGATGGTAGTGAGCAGACGGTGGCGCCCTCCAACGCATGGGTGGAATCGCTGGCTGTTTACCCTGCGTTTCTATGGAGCATGCTACGAGGTTTTCTAGATTTTTAATTATTTCTCGGTCTGTGATTAACGGAAACGACCAAGATCACAGGGAAACTTGAAATGTATGACATGTAATCTATCGGCGTCAAGAAAAAAAAATTTTCTACGGAGGAAAAATAGATATTCGCCTCATTAAATGCACTTGAGTAACTTGCTTGGTGGAATCGTGGGTTCGCTTAGCATAGGAATAGCATTGGGAAATAGGAACTTTTCGAATATATTTCATTATTAAATTTATTTTTCGTACTTCATTTTAATTTCAATAAATAAAAAAGTTAATTTTAAGTCCGTATATGAATTTTTTTAATGTGTACAATGAAAATAAAAACATTTAAGACATGTTTGCTTATCTATTAAAACTTTCAAACTGGCCCGTTTCTTAGATACTATTAAATAAAAAGTTAATTTTTGATTTAACATATCTTCTATGAAAGCGTATTCAGAATTTTTGCATGTTTATAAAGACAATGAAAGCTTTTACTCGTGATGTTTGTTTAATTGTATAACTAAAAAAAATTGTCAGTTTCTTATATTCATTACATTAAATGAAAAATGAAGAGTTATCTTTTAACTCCTCACATTATTAAAGAAACTGTGATCAGGATTGTTATCCGTGTACCATGAAAATAAAAGCATTTTAAACTTACATTTTGCTTATTTTCAAAATTGAAATAAAGCCACTTGCTTCGATTAATTAGGCAAAGTTCTTAATAAAAATTAAAAACTTTAACGTTTACCTGGTGGATTAATAAAATCGGCAAAACACTTTTCATTAGTCTGATGCAGAAATAATTGAGTTTATTTTTTTATTTTTTTTACTTTTATCTTGTATGCTGGTTTAATAACTATTTAATCAACTAGATTTTTTAAATATTTATTTCAAGTTCCTATTAACAATCGCTGTTATTTGTATCAACCCGCAGAATTGTACCTTAGAAAATTCTGTAAATATAAGATTTCAGTAAAGGAATTTAATCTCTTTTGTCGCCTGATAGGAAATACAATGGACAAAGCGAGCAGTTTCATCAGAGGAAATTAACAAAAATAAAACCAGGCATAGAATAAAATTTTTATTTGTCACTTACTACTAGTTGTTCAGCTGATTCAAGACGTGGGTGCTTAAACCAATTCAATACAAATTAAAATAATTCATAATTTGATATTTCTGGTGATTTTAAAATTGGTCCTAAAAAAAGGACATGTTTGCGGAGCAATTGGATGCAATAACAACAAGCAAAATTTATTCGGCTTGGAAATTGTAAAAAAAAAAAAAAAAATTCTTGAAAATTTTAATTTTTGGTCTTTTATGAATTCAAAATAAATAGTAATTCGTTTCCCATGGAGTTTAAAATGAAATGTAGATTAATTATAATCAACTGTCGGTTTTCTATGAATTTTGTTTTTTGTTATACAGGGTGGCCCAGATTAATATATACAATCTTTGAAAGCGCCGTGTGCGCGTCACGCGCGACTGACGCAATTCAAATTGCGCGCGTTATGTGAGCAAGGGGATGCGAAATAGGCGCGAATCATGAGTATCGTCCATATCAAAATGGCGGAGCAGCGATTGAGTCTGGAGGTAGATTGTAAGAGGTTGTACTCAGCGATCAACAATTACTCAGAAGTGAAACGTCGTATGGCAGCTAAGTTTGGAACCTTCGTTGATAACGATCAAGAACAAGAAGTTTGATGAAACTGGCAGCGTTTAGGAGCGTAAACGCAGTAGACCCAAGACCGTTGTTACTGACGCCAACAAAGTGCGCCTGAAAAATGAGTTGGCTAGTTCCCAAGAAGAGGACAAGTCGCAAAGGCGGCTATCTCCTCGGTTAGACATTTCTTGTACAAGTATTCAAAGAATCCTGAAAGATCTGAAACCTAGGCCATATCATCCTCGCTTAACGAATCATTTGCTCCAAGATGATCCCGACAGGCGATTGGAGTTTGCCGAAACTTGGCTTGCAATGCTGGAGGACGATCCTGAGTTAGCACGCCATGTGGAATGGAGCGATGAGGCAAAATTTCACGTCTCAGGATATGTGAACTGCCACAGCTGCGTGTATTGGCGTGCAACCAATCCATACATTGAATTCGAGGTAGACAACCAGAGCCCTGGTGTCATGGTGGGCCGGCGTAAGTTACGATGGACTGCTCGGCCCATTTTTCTTTGAGGACACAGTCACAGGAGACAGCTAGCGTGACCTTCTGGTGAACACTATATATCCCCTATTGACGTAAAGCGTTGATTTTGACACCATGTGGTGGCAGCAAGATGGGGCACCACCGCATTATGCTCTCACTATGCGGAGTTGGTTGGATCAAACATTTCCAGGTTGGTGAATCGGCAGACGCAGTCCAGTTGAGTGCCCCCGCCCCTCCAGATCACCCGAATGACCCCACTCGATTTTTGGTTATGGGGATATCTCAAGGACAAGGTCTACCGCCATAGGATGCATAACATTCCAGAGCTTCGGGAAGCAATAACGGAGGAATTTCGCAAATTCCCCTAGACGTGTGCAAGAAGGCCTGTGACAACGTGAAGTTACGACTGGAAGCTTGCATCGCCATGGAGGGCCGCATGGTGCACCACTCCATGGAAAACAGAGTGTGACTCTCTTCTTCTATCCTTTGACAATGTATTCCACCATAGTTACATGCAGGTATTAAAATAGTTAGAGTGCCCATCACGAAAGAAAAAGGAAACTGGCGCATGTGTAAATGAATAAAACTCGTTCAACTAGTCAGAAACGGACAGGAATCAAGGCATTATTTACTACTAATACAAGGTATAAGTAATACCTCGTTTTCAGTCAATTTCTGATTTGTTGAACGAGTTTTATTAATTTACAAATGCGCCAGTTTCCTTTTTCTTTCGTGCCGGGCATCATAAGGCATACGGCCTTGTTAAAAATTGTATATATTAATCTGGGCCACCCTGTATTATTTTGTTGAAGTCTTTAGTTTCGCAAATTTTGTCAACATCATTTACTTCTATGTAATTTTATCATTAAAATATACAGTGTATCTAAATGTATATCTTTAAGTGTATATAATATAGTTAAATTTGTATTCTAATAGCTTTTGTCACTTATTTTGCTTCTCACTGTTTCAATAAAAAACAAATTAAAGTAAGTAAAATTAATTCTGTTGTTGAAATTAGATTAGTTTGAAGTGAAATTACTATATTGCGGAAAATATATTAATACATTTGCAAAGTCTAAATGATTTAGGTGTATGCTGTAAACTTAACAGCCAGTGAGCTGATTGCCAAGCAAGTTACTCAAGTGCATTTAATTAGGCGAATATCTATTTTTCCTCCATAGAAAAATTTTTTTTCTTGACGCAGATAGATTACGTGTCATTCATTTCAAGCTTCCATGTGATCTTGGCGGTTTCCGAGAAATAGTTAAAAATCTAGAAAAAGTCGTAGCATGCTCCATAGAAATGCAGGTTAAACAGCCAGCAGATTCCACCCATCCGTTAGGAGCGCTGCTTCAAGGTCACTACCATCGAAATGCTGAGCTCTCCATTCTATGTTATTCTACGGTACAGACATGACCGTTCTACAATTTTATTATAAGTATAGAAGATAGAAGTAGAAGAAGAAGAAAACTTTGTTTGTTATATGTAAACAAAAAATAAAAGAAAATAACTACATAGGGTAGATGTACCAGTAATTGACAGTTTAAAACATTACTGTGAAACGAAAGTGTGTACGTAAATCAAATTGCATTTTGAAATTTTTCTAGTTATACCATTAAATTGCAAATATATTGCAGAATGTGCCAATCTCTAAACAATTATTATATCTTTTAAAGCTATTAAATAATTAAATTTTTTCTTAACTAATACATGAATCACCAGTAGTTGACAGTTAATGCACCAGAAGTTGACGATATTTTAATTACTCATTTTCATTAAATATTTTTACAAAAAAATTGATAACATTCAAAAGTGGCTGAAGAAATTAAGCATTTTTAAGAATGTCTAAAGCATTTAACCTTAACTAAAATTATGCTTTTTATAGACTGCTTATCTTTTTTCCCTTTGAAATAATAAACAAAATCAGTCCACTCCCATGTAGAGTGCAAAAACCATAGAAAATGAAGGTGTTTTCCAGTAGTGCAATATCATCAGATCTTGGCCAACAAATTTTGATTTTTGACGATTGTTCTCTTTGGTGCAAAATTCATCCAATTCATCCTATGCTATTTCTAATCATAGTAAACAGTATACCAGTAGTAGTTTTCTTCTTGGAAGATAACTTGTCCTGGGCTGGATCGTCTGTGACAAGATTCAGGACCAACAAAAAGAATCGGCGAACAGGGCCTAGAAGATTTATGTCAAAGTGAATGATCTAGAAATTGTCAATCAAGTTCCTGTAATTGGCGTATTTAGATCAATTACTGGAAATTAAGAAGTTACACTTAAAAACAACATGTTTCCTTTATTATTATTTTGCATTCTATGTCACATTAGTATATTTTTGTTCGTTTTTTTCAAACAGAAATTATCAATAATTGACAGGTTATGTCAATTACGAGTGACACGACCTAACGGGGTTCTAGTAGTTGACGGCGGATTAAAACATTTAACACATTGGTCATCAGTAATTCCATTACTACTAGAAGTAATGTCCTCTGATCACACAAAAAGGTTCACGTAAAATTAGTAACAAATATTGCATAACATTCATGAAATAAATTCAAGTAATCGAACTCTTGCATAGTGGTTCATTACAAGGTTTTTTCGACTCGGTAAGGCACTGAACAATCAACATGTGTTTGCGGCCATAATAGGGAGCAAATTTCCCAGTTTTTTGCCTTTCTGGGAAGCCTAATACATTGTTTAATACGAGGTGGCCACACCAGTCCCTTTTCTTATCTTGTTACTTTATTAAAAGCCTTTAAAAAGTGAATTGTCAAGTGAATGTTGGTACATCAACCCTGCGTATATAAAAAATAAGTTATAAAATTAAATTAAATAAATTTTATAAATATCAGGTCGCTGCATATCAAATGTCGGATTGCAGTGGTTATCGTTAATGGCCCTCTAGTAAGGACACCTTCGTACGTGCTATTCGAAATAACCCCCATTGCAATCCAAACATTGTCCCCAACGATTTGGCAGCTTCTCGAGCCCTCTCCGAAAGAATCCATGGTCACGGAACTCAATAATCGCCGGGTATGCGTTTTCGACGTCTGCTTGCGTTAAGAATGTTTTCCTCCGGAGAAAATCGTCCAGGCTCTAGAAAAGATGATACTCGGTAGGGGATAGGTCTGGAGAGTATGGGGGGTGTGGAAGCACCTCGTAACCCAGAGCCTGTAGCGCCTGCACGGTCGTTCGTGCAAGGTGCGGACGCGCGTTGTCATGCAGCAGAAGGAAGACTTTGCGATGCACAAGTCCAGATTGTTGCTGACACAGTTTAGTGTGCATACGATGCAGTTCACGACATGAGGTCGCAGCGGTGATCATCTCCCCCTGGTGCTTGAAGCTGTAATGAACTACACCACGGATGTTCTACCATTTGTCCTGCTCTTTCACCTAGCCGATGATCCTAAGGTGTCTACTGACAGTCGACGCTGATAGAGCATGATCCCCTGCAAGGTCCCGAACAGTTTTTGACGGGTCCTCTTTCACAGATCCCTTCAGATCAGCGTCATTCAACGCGTTGAGCGGTCTGCCGCGTGGCTCATTTGCCAGGTCCGTCACTCCCGCCCGGAATTTTCGGAACCAACGTTGGACAGTACGTTCGTTTAAGGTGCCTACACCGAATACCTTATTGATGTTTCGAGAGGCGTTGGATGCAACCTGAACTCGTAATGCATTATCACACGTAATTCCTATGAAGTCATGACTGTCCTCGCTTGGGTTCAAACACTATTAAATATCATCGTAGACATGCAAATTTTAGGCAGCTAGCCGCTGATAGGTTTATCTCTGGGAGTGTACCATTTTGTTATGGGTACTGGCTACTAATGAACCAAAAATGAACCAAAAATGAACTAAAAATGTCCAATAAACATTACTTCTAGTTTCGTTTGTGTGTGAGATATCGACGTTTGTCTATTTTCTTTTATTTTATATACGAAGAAACCTCCGATTGAAATTGGACGGATGCACGGCCCACTTCGCTAGAGGAGTGCGAAACCGGTTGAATGTCAATTATCCAGACAGATGGATCGGTAGAGGTGGTCCAGTGGCTTGGCCGCCTAGGTCACCGGACCTCACCTAATTACATTTCTTTTGGGGAACACTGAAGGAGGAGGTCTACAGCAATCCGCCCACCACCACAGATGAGCTCGTTGCATCAATCAAGTTTGTAGTCAAGCAATTACACCCGACCAGATTGTGGCAGCTACCAGCTCAGTTGTCCGAAGATGTAACCAGTACATCGGAGCTGGGGGAAACCATTTTGAGGGGCTTTCTCGACATTGATTTGTTACTTTCTTCTTATTCTTATTCCTTGTATCATTTTAGTTTTGTTTTGTAGTTCAATGTGATGTTCTGTCAGTATGCAGAATAAAAGTTATATGCACTCTCAAGTGTTTTATTTATTTGCTTTAACAACTCTACAAGAAAATAGACAAACGTCGAAATCCCACACACGATCGATATTAGATGGAATGTTTAGCGGATATTTTTTTTTTCATTTGAACCAAACAATGTTCATAAAAAATTATACTGGATATAAGAGAGAACTGGAGCCGGACACTGTGGCCGAACTTCAATAAAGATAACAGGAAACCACTGATCCACATAAAACTTTTGATCGGACGTATGCGCATTTCGGCAGCCACGCTGCCTTCTTCAGCGTACACAAGGATTTTGATCAGAACAGACAAACCTGTTCAGATAAAAGGGCAAGGATTTTACAACATCTTTGCCAACAGCCAACAGTGAACAAGTTATTACAGCGCGAAGTAAAGGAACAATCAAAAAATTACATGCATTAGAAACGAGAAATATGGACTATCGAGGTTTGCGGACCATATCCTGTACCAAGGACATGACTTTAACCAAGAAACTTTCGACATTATACACAGCACTGGTGACCGCCGTCTGCTGAATTTTGTGGAATCTTTTGCGATTAACACCGAGGATCCTAGAAAACTATTAAATGTAACCCAGTAGATGTAACCCACCTAAAAGACATCGGAAATCTGATACGAGCGACAACCAGATCAAATGACGACAGAGTGACCCTGTAATTTTATTGTATTTTGTATTGTAATTTGATCTAATTGGCTGTTTGTAAAAATTTTTTTTCTTTTTTTTTTTTTTTGTTTCTGACAATCGTCAATCTTATTTTCTTTTATGTATAATATGGAAGACCGCTTGAGTTGGTTAGGCTTCTTGACTATCTCAGTGTATTTCATTTGGAGTTTATTCTGGTTGGATGAGCTTTGTGAAAGCGCTGCTTTCGTCCCATCCTAACAAATGTACACTTCACTGTTCGATTGTCGATTGTCCTTGCCCTTTTATCTGAACAGGTTTGTCTGTTCTGATCAAAATCCTTGTGTATGCTGAAGAAGGCAGCATGGCTGCCGAAATGCGCATACGTCCGATTAAAAGTTTTATGTGGATCAGGGGTTTCCTGTTATCTTTATTATACTGGATAAGTTTGGGTCACCCTGTAAATGCATTTTCTCAAGTTACCCTTATTAAAGATTAACTTCATTTACCTAGTGTCACGAATGACGTTTAAAATTGAAAATATTTCGTCACCAGTTTCAATATTTTTATGATCATACATGCATTGATTAAATTTAACAAATATTTCTGAAGTTAGTAAAAAATTAACACACGTTATTCTTTCCTTTTTAAAGAATTATATCATGTCATTAAAATGGTTTGTAAAACAAGCAGTGACAATTTATTTCGAAATTTATCTTTAATAACAGTAATTTGAGAAAATGCACGCTCCACAGTTGCATTGGATATTGGTAGGTATAATGCCTTAAAAGGCAGTTTAGAAATGTCTGAAAACATCTTATTGCCAGCAGAATATACATATTTATTAACTTCAATCCAAAAGCCTACATAGATTTCTCCACTGGTCTTCAATATCGTTCATTTTATAAATAGGAATGCCAAACATACAAGCCACATCAGTGATGCTTGGTTTGTTTTGGGATGTAGCAATTGTAGGATTAAAAAATGATAATCTCGGAAGTAAGGCAATGTCGTGGGCTAAGCAATATCGAATCTACTTAGATAATTCATTCAAAAATTCTCTGAACTTAGTTTCAACATCTAATATATCTGCAGATGGAATGTTTCTTTCGTGTGCAACCGCATATAACTCGTACACAAAATCAATAGCATGAACATGCCACTTTGACGCGATCAGCATCCACTAACCGGCAAGGTTAAAAATACGTTTTTGAGGGCTGTCTGTTAAATAATTTTTCGTTAATACGGCATTTTAATCTAAAATTTCAATAAATAAGTTTATTTCTCCCTAAATATCCCACTAAAATATTTGTGTCCCCATTTTCTCGCTAACAAGGGAACCCCACATAGCCTAACCGTTTTCGCGGTTTATTTTGAAAGAAACACAATTTCGCACTCTCTTGTTTTACAAACATCTATAGTAGCTTCAAATGAGTAACATATTTCAATTTGGTGGAAATCTGTGACATACATGTTCGAGGGATTCCCTTGTAAGAAGAATTTTTCCCACCAAATTTAGTGGGAAAATCCCTGAGTTGGCAACATTGTGATGATGATGTAACAATGTATGGCGTTTTTGTGCGCAGGCCTTCTCTCTATTGGCTATTGCCCCACCTTTCTTATTCCACGCTGATCAGCGCCACCTAACATCAAGTTCTACATTAAGGGCAACATGGAAAAAAAAATTCACTTGCATAACTTTTTGAACCGCCTCCGTATATTCACAATATATTAGCAATGCAGTATGGATTTACAACAAAATGGAAAAAGCAAAGATTATGTTAATTTGTAAACAATTAATAAAAAAACACGCCAAAATGCTATAAAATAAAAAAAAAAACAATTGACAATCCTCTGTTTTCATTTTAACGAATGCTAAAAATTTTAAGCTAAAAAAAAGTCACAAACAATTGTTTAGAAGTAAAAATTTATCTGAAATAAGCGAGAAATTTTCAAAAATTTTCTGTTTTTGGTATTTTGTGGCTGAAGTAAGGAAAACAAATAATTGAAGAGAGTAAACAAAATGAAGTTTATAAATGGTCGCCACAGAACATTCTTAATGCTTGTGTACACGTTTTTCGTGTTTCTTTTTACCTGACCTAAATGTAAATTTCTTGTTGCAGTGAGCACATTTGTGGGCCTTTCATCAATCTGAACCTGTTTTAAAAGTTTTTTTTGCAATATTCACAGTGGTAATGTTTATCTCCAGTGCGCAGTCTCTCGTGTCTCTCTTTATTTGATACCTGACTAAATTTTTTATTGCAGAAATCACATGCAAAAGGTTTCTCCCCTGTGTGAATTCTCTCATGCCTACGTTTATCAGAGACAGTGTTAAACGACTGATTGCAGTCGTTCCACGTATAGGGCTTCTCTCCTGTATGACTTCTTTCGTGAACTTCTTTAGTGGATTTCGTTGTAAATGCTTTATCGCAGTATCTACATTTGAAGATAAAGATTTTTCTATGGAAAAATGGAAAGAAAACTTCTGCGACCTGGGTTCGAACCAGGAACCTCGGCTGTCATGGCCGACGCCTCTACCATATGCTTTACCTGATGCTTGGTAGGGATATCTCCAATTATAATATCATTTATTATTTAATACATTTGAAGGGTTTTTTTCCCATGTGAATTCTTTCATTAAGTACCTTCTCTGACTCGCAGGCAAATGGTTTGGCACAATAATTACATTTATATACTTTCCTTTTCTCATGAGTTTCTTTTGCTGTAGTCTTTTTAAGAGTCTCGTTGTTGTGGGCCACCTTTATTCTTTTCTATTTGTTTAAGAGTCTTCGTTTCTATTGCTCTTATGTATTGAATCATCATTAGCCATTTGTTTACCCTCTGTGTCAAAACTATGGCCATTAGATATTTCGTCATGACTTGAATAACTTTTATCATAGTCTTTAGTTGCAGTTCGTGCTAAAGAAGAAATTTGGTTAACCGAATCGTCATCTTCGTTTTCTTCCAAATCAAATTGTTGCCCTTAAATCTCAGAGATGTTTTCTTGGAAAAACTGTATGTCATGCTCGGGTACTTCTCCATCGACCATTCTTTCCTTTTTAAGTTAAGAACCTCACCATGATCCGAAGAGTTCTTCAAAAAGCGGATCCACCATCTATTGTCACTCGTCTTTTGTTTGGTGTATTCAACGTATACATTACACTGAGGTCAAGAATGCAAGATTTAAGCTGACTATTATCGTAAGAAACCAACTGTGTCTGCTCGGTTTCCTGTATGGCCTGTTACATTTGCTGACGAACAGGAGCGTTTCTCATCATGGCCAACTTATTCTTGGTTAAAGTCTAAATTCGAGTCACTCTTCGTTTCTCTGCTCTTATCGTATCACATGAAAACGAACGGTTGATTTGCACGTCGTTCGATTTTGTAGCTGGTGAAGGTATCACACAACTCGTGTGACTGACGACCTACCCTTTATGATATTCTCGATGGTTGCAAACAGATCGTATAAAATGCGTTTGTTCTCCTTTACTGCTTCGAGAACGCCATCGTCTTTGAATTTTTGCGAGTGGAGCTCCTCAAAAAAGTTGGCTATGGGCCAGAAATTTAAGTTACTTCCGGATATGCCTGCAGAAAAAGAAAACAAACAGAAATTGGTTATGGGCTTCTGGAGATGAAATATTTGTATACTTTAGCACTTGTTCATATTCAGTACTCGGTGGGTGACACGAAATCTATCGATAATTCATGTTGGTGAACGTCATTTAAATCCTGTCCAAAAAAGGTTTGGATGGACGTACCTAAATCTATTTCCAAAAGATTTGCTCTCGTTAGGCTTTGTTAACTTCACTTTGTAGCCAATCACTTCTACTCACTCCAAGTATGAAAAGCAGTAGGAGTGATTTTGCTTGCAGCCATGTCTAACGATTTAAATGGGACATTTAACTGTTAACGCCCACTCCATCTTTCGCTGGACAAAAGTATCTTCCACTTGCATGTTTTTCTACCTTCTGCAATCTTTCCAACTCCTTCTCCCTGGAAATGAAAGCTGCAGAACTGAACAGAAGTCAACACTAAAGAACTTAATCTGTTGCATAGATGGCAGCAGCAACGACACAAGAATACCAACCCCCGTCAATTCAATGAACATGGATTTTGTATATTTAACTCTTACAAAGCTTACAACTTGTGTTTAACTCTAGTATTAGTAATAGACGATGGTTGTTGTTATTAATGGTGTTAAACATTTCATATTTGTCAATAATAGAAGCGAACCATGAATGGTGACGACAATTGCATTAGGCAAGAATTTATACGAAGAGAATTTACTTTTCTAGAATTGTTTTTTTTTATTTTGCCCACAATAGCATCAATTTCCCGCCAAGATGGTCCAGTGATGAAGATTGTGTACATTCACTTGGACATCACCGCACTTAAAATCGTTATAAAAGGGACAGGATTCTCAGCTTCGAATTTGTAACAAGACAGCCTACTCCGAAGATGAAGATTTTCGAAACGCGTTAGGCAATAAATCCTGACTTGTTTCCGTATCACTTCTCGGATTATCCTTTAGTTGTTATAATTATAGCGATACTAGACATGGGGACATTCTCAATGTATGTGCAATCATCCCAGAAATAAATTTTTTGTCAGTTGATATGTGGTTTTATTGGAAATAACACATTCAGCTATAGCTTCTGGCAATCTATGCTGAAAGCTGTCCACTGTTTGCTGTTTTTTTAAACAATTTTTTCCATTCCTATTTTCATTAAATTCATATAGCTGCCTAATTCTAATTAATAGCCAAATTCTGGACAACACTTTTTTGGAATATCCAAACACTATTCCTGCAAAACTTTTCTTACTAATGGGTTATCTAATAGCTCCCTTCTTCAATTTTTCACTTGTGGGAAGCCTAAATGAGCGAGTAATAAGGAACAGTTCTTGGATTAGCAAAATTGGTAGCGTTTTTTTGCCTACGCGTTTCGATTTCATTTCTTCATCAGGGTAGGTGACGACTACAACTGTGCAGACAATCGACAATCGAACAGTGAAGTGTACATTTGTTCAGATGAGACGATAGTAGTACTTCCAGAAAGCCCATCGAACCAGAATAAAATTCCAAAAGAAATACACTACAGTACTCAAGAAGCCTGACCAACCCAAACGGTCTTCCATATTATACAAAAAAGAAAATACGATTGACGATTGTCAGACAGAAAATACAAACGAAATAAAAATACAACGGGAAAGATGATTATCACATCTTCCAGTAGCCCGGGAAAGAAACCTTGCTGATGTCTTCATAGTTGAGGCCAAGAATGTGCCTCGGTTTTCGATATTTCAGATGACACTTCATATCCATTGAGTTCTTCAATATTCCATTCACAAGGTCATTATCGTGAATCTTCATCTTCTGCACCATAATCAAGAGGAGGTCCTATATAAAGTTTCTGATATGGGCCATGCTTAAATAGATTGGATAGATTGTATATTGGATAGATTATATATTCCTTCTGCCAACCTGGGCAATGGTTCTCAGGGTAACATTCTGGAACGACTGTAGCTCGCTCCATCTGCTTCTACAAATAATCGGCCACGCAGGCATGCCATAGAGGAGTATGGCACGAAATATCGACTTTTACAGAAGTAAACAAAAAACCGAGGGGCCAAATACTGTGGATGGACATCAAATTAATGAAAACTGGAAAACCACTAATCCACATAACAAATCCATATTGCGATGGATACGTATTTCAGCAGCCACGCTGCCTTCTTCAGCATCCGGCGGAAGCTTTAGATCAGAGAAACAACGTATCACTGATGGCAAATGACAATCGACAATCGAACAGTGAAGTGTACATTTCTTCAGGTGGGACGAAAGCAGTGCTTTCACGAAGCTCACCCTACCAGAACAAAATTCAACATCAAATACACTGAAATAAGCGAGAAGCCTGACTAACCCAAAGAGGTCTTCCACATTATGAAAAAAAAATAAGGTTGACGATTGTCAGGAGATTGGGAGAGGGGACAGGGGTAGGTGCATCACATCTTCCAAAAATCCGGGAAGGAAACGTTGCCAATGTCTTTGAAGTTGACAACAATAATCTGCCTCGGTTTTCCATACTTTGTATACCACGTCATTACCATCGGCTTGTTTAGTATTCCAGCCACTAGGTCATTGTCATGGCTCTTCATCGTCTGCACCATGTTCATCAGGAGATCTTGCACACACTTACCAAGGTGAGTCATGTTCAGTTCCGAATGTATGAATTGGTTTTTCAAATTCCTTCTGCGATGGTCTCAGGGTAACATTCTGGATCGACTAGAGTTCACTCCATCTACTTTTACATATGGTTGCCCACGCAGGAACGCCATAGAGGAGGATGGTCCGAATCATCGTCTTGTACAATAGCAGCTTATTGTCGATGCTGTGGGCACTATTTCGATCCAGGAGAGCTATGAGACTGTACTGAGCCTTCTTTGCTTTCTTCAGAACGTAAACCACGTGACATTTCCATCAGAGTCTTGAGTCGATTATAATGCCAAGGTACCTGTAATTGTCGACCCATTCGACTTTCTTATTGAATAAGAAAAGAGAATCCGGGGAAGCTTCTTTTTGTTGAAGTACACGGCTTTGGGTTTTCCGACGTTAAGATTCAGTTTCCAGCAATTAAACCAGTCCTCGAACTTCTTCAAGGCGTTATGCAGACAAGTCATAACGTGAGATGGCTGGTGCACCCAAGCCATAATGGCAGTACCATCAGCATAGATATATAAATAATTAAATAAAACGGACCCAAGCAGAGAGCCTTGTGGGACACCAGCCTTTATCTTGCAGGGAGTGGAGAAGTTTTCGCCAACTTTAGCTTGATAGAACCTGTCGTTACAAAATGATTTCACCATCAAAATCAAATCAGGAGTAAACTTGTCTCTAATCATCTTGTAGATTAGCCCTTCGTGCCACACCTGATAGAAAGCCTTACTGAAATCAAATCTCGCCAGTCTCGATGTTAATATTCGATGTAAGTTGCGGGACCTCATCATGCTTGATAAGACATTCTTCCACACGCTGGCAAATGAGTGGACTCGCCATTATTTTTATTAGGAGTAACAAACTGCATCTTTAGGGAATCTGCAAATAGTTGTGCTTTATCTTGATTAGTTTGGACGTAATTACCTTGAGAGGTACGAAATGGAGGAAGGGTATCATTCTTCTTCTTCTGCAGAGCTCTAGCCATGCTCCAAATGGAATTGTCGCGAGTCGACAAGCTTTTCAGTTTGTCATTCCACCTAGCGTCGCGTAACTCTTATTTCTTCCTGGACTCTTCGTACTAACCTGTTATATTTGGTTTTTAACCAAGGTACACGCCAAGGTTGCCAAAGCCTACGGGTCCTTTTTCTTTCTGAGATCAAGTGTTGGATTCCTTCGAATACCATAGAAGAATAAAATGGACTTGCCCGTCCAGAGTGGAATTAGGGATGAGGTTTATGACTTGTGTGAGCGAATTAAAGCACTTTTAACTGAAATGATTAATCGCTGCTTTTTCTTTCAGTAAGATCGGCTTTGCAGATGAAATATTTAACGCACTTATTAAAAACAAAGCAATAAATATTTAAGAATATCTCAGGAATGTTCAATGAGGGTTTATCCTACATAAACATCAGATGTTTAAATTATTGATGAAAATAGGAATGAAAGCTCCAAAGGCTGAATTCGAACCGAGAATCTTAGAAGAGCTGAAGTTTCCTGGTTCGAATCCAAGCTATGGAATTTTCTTTCTTATTTTCATCAATAAATATTTAGTGTATTTATTTATTTTTTCTGTATTTCGAACATTGATATTTTTACTTATCATGCCACAATATATTATGAGTATATTTTACAAGAAAAAAAAAACATTACGATATACCATCTAGTAAACAGCATATTCTATACTGCATAAATATATGCTTTCTTCATACAATGTGAGTTTTTTAAAAGTGGCCCGGCGCGAAATACTCTACGGTAAGTTTTCAAATGACTTGTCATTCATGTGATATTGCTGTAAGGTTTTGAGAATTAATTAGCCAGATTTAGAATATTCGGATTATTTATGCAAATGGCTATTTTATTATTCGCATTCAGGATTGTCTATTTAGATTCAGAAGTTAAGAGTTTATATAAAGTTTAGAAGAGTTTTTATGTAGAGAAAGATTAAATAAAGTTATTATTGTTTAAATATTTTTTATGCATCGGAGTTAGGAGTTGTTAAAAGGGAGCCAAGTTTTAAAGTTTGTCAGAAGGAGAAAGTAAGAGTCAGTTTACACAGCTTTGTTTTAATCGTTAGAATCATATTCAAGGATCGAAATTGTATGGCCAGAGTGGGACAAGTGAATTGGAGAACCGGATGAACAGATAGAAAGCAAGAAAGATTAATGTAGGGATTGAACTTTGGATTTTTGAAGGGAGAAAAGAGACAGGGAATGATCACGTGGATGCCGAAGTTTGATTGGCTGTCGAAATCGAAATTGTTTTGTCAGTTATGCTAAGTGCAAAAATTTTAGTCAGTAGCAATGTAACGATTCCCGTAGCCGAGTGTGCGGCGAACTACTTGTAAATTTTTATACTAATTCGGCCTTCATCTGGTAATCCTCGGATTCCAGATGGGAAGTTTTAAATTCTTAGTATTAATCCAGTTTGAGTTTTAGTTTATGAAAATGTAACCATCACGTTGAATTTTAGTTAGCTCACGTTATCGAGGTGTTTTTGAGGAGTTTCTATCAAGCTGAGAACCAGCATCATCAATTACAATAATTTCATGGTTTGTGAGGGATGTTGCAAGAATGTGTACTGAGCCCCGTGGACTACCCAGATCCAGTACAAGAAGCCAAAGACGAACTTCCTCTGAGCCACTCCGTTGGAAGAGAAGGACCCCGCCCCTCCCGCCAAGCTGTGGTAGCAGAGAGGACGAGAGGATCCAAGAGCAGACAGATTGAGAAGGCATGGGAAAGCCCCTTTCCAATTTAATGTCTCAATGGCCAATTCCTTAATTTCCTCACATAATTTCATTCTTACATATTGTTTCTTATTATTGTATTTGGGAACGGATTATTTAATTCTTTCAAACAGTGGGTAGGACAATTAAAACGTACCTTAGAACAGTCACATTATACGTAGAGAACCCTGATTGCCTTAATCTAAATTCTGCATTTTATCCAGTTAATTGTTTTGTTGTATATATTAAAGTCTTACATTCAGACCTTTATTCAGTAACAATATAGCAGATTTCTCAGTCAGTAGTTTACATTCATTGTTATTTTGGAGCTATTAAAGCCTCTTTTCCATTTTACATTCCGAGAGAAATAGAACAATTTGCAATTAGAGCCACATTGTTACCTCTGTGTTGTTGCCCTGTTGAACATTGTTACCTCTGTGTAATCTTAAATTCAGTATAACCCGAATTTCCTTGAGATATAAATTGTATAATCGAACAATTGAGAATTACATTCCTACCTAATTTACATATTACTATTGCTAATATATCCTTATTGTTATACCCATAACTTCTAATCAATCTCTTATAAGTTCAGTCTAATGGAATCCTTAATTGATAGTCATTCTGTTGTATGCCACACAATTTAATTACTAAGTCATTATTTGTAATTGTGATTACTCATTGAAACGTATAATTAAGTCAAATTGCCACAAGTCATTTCTTAGTTACAAATTGTATTATTTTACTTGAATCTTAATTGGAGCTTGACCAAGTTGAATTTCTTTTCTTAAATTATCATTATCATTTGCGTTACCTTCCATACAATATTGTTTTATATACCCTTGTTGAATATTGAATAAACATTATATGTTAAATTGTTAAGTCAGTCTAAATGCCTATTCTTACCTCTAGGCCGGGCCTGTTTAAGCGGGAAGTATCTAGTATGTAAGTGGGATAAATCCTAAATTATCATAAAACTTTGTGAATAGTATAATTCACTGGCGCAGTCCTTTATAAATGATTAATTATTCATTCGACCACTTATTTCCATAATTATCCCCAGGAACCTTACATTGCGCAGTTGATATTGCGCAGTTGAGAGAGTGACATTGGTGTGCATGGTAGTCGTTTGTTCGAAGTGGCGAAAATGGTGTTATCTCTGCAACAGCGCATTTTTGTGCTAGAGAACTATGCATGGCATGAGTTATGGAAACATTGTGTCGATGACTTTAAAATTAAGTTTCAAGTTGGTGGTGTGCCTGCATGCAACGGGTTCACGCCCCATCACAAGAAGAGAAGAACCCT
This sequence comes from Rhysida immarginata, assembly GCA_023313115.1. Taxonomy (NCBI): domain Eukaryota; kingdom Metazoa; phylum Arthropoda; class Chilopoda; order Scolopendromorpha; family Scolopendridae; genus Rhysida; species Rhysida immarginata. The sequence goes on from JAHWFO010059168.1 coordinate 70,115, forward strand.
GTTCTTCCAATCAAAACCCTAGTTCACACAAACCAGTTTTATAATTATTTTTCAGGATTCCATTTAAATTCCATTTCGAGGATGCGTTGCCAGTACAAGGCTTTTTATGCTCCTTATATGGTATCCCTTTCTTAACACATGAGTCAGGGTAGACAGTCGGACAGGATATTGTAGCAATTTCATTAAGCATAATCAAATAAGAGTATTTACATAGGCATAATAGTTGCATTAATTACATGTCTACATTTGTGAAGTAATTATTAAAGCAAAATTAAGACCTGAGACGAAAGAAAGGCACCGTTGGTAAATTGTTATATTAGAGATAAGCTAACAAAATAAGTCAAGATGAATCAGTCATGTTGCAGTCATTTGCGCTAGCAGGCGAAATAAAGCCATATGATGGATCTACGGATCCTGAGGAATTTTTTTTGCGAATAGATGCAGTTGGAAGGGTAATGAATTGGGGGATAGAAACTAAGTATAACGTAGCCAAAATTAATCTAGCAGGGGATGTACATTTTTACTGTATCGAGGATGAAGAAGTGCGAACAGTTGCAACCTATGAAACCTTAAGAAAAGCGTTGAAAGAGCGATTTGGAAAGGAGCTTAGAGGAGAAAATGAAAGATTATTCAGAGAATGTAAACAATGTGTACAAGAATCAGTATATCACTATGCAACATGGTTGCAGAGTCTGGGGAACAAAACGAAGTGCAAGATAATAGGAGAAGGAGCGCAGGTAGATATAAAACGTGCTTATGCGCAGGAGATATTAACCGAGCAGATTTTGGAACGTTTTGTTGAAGGATTGTTGCCACCAGTAAGAAAAGTTGTTATGTTTAAGAAACCAGAGAATTTGAAACAAGCAATAGAACAAGCGGAGAAAGAAGAGGAAATTGTTAAGAAATGGGGTTTAGAAGGTTATGTTTTACATCCAGTTGAGAAAGAAACCATTGTGTCATTGAGCCCGGAGGCAGAGGAACAAATCAGTAGACGTATAGAGAACCGATTGCGTAGAAAGGAAAGCACGAAGACCTACCGAGAGCGCAGTGTAAGCGAAAGAAGGCCGAGCGAATATTGCCGATCGCCCGCACAGAGAAATCCACCGCAATTAGGCCGAGGTTCAACCGCAGAGCGAGGGCGAGCCATGCGAAGAAAGCTTGTAGAGATCATCTGCTATAATTGCCATTTAAAGGGGCATAAAAGAAAGGATTGCGTAAATAAGGCGTTTCACAGGGTAAACTGTTATTATTGTTTAAAGGAAGGGCATTCGATCTATTATTGCAAAGTAAGGTTACAAAAAGAGCAAAAAAGGGAAACTAAATTACAACAGGTGGATGCTAAGATAGTAAAGGAACAGGCGACCTAGACACACGAGAAACGTTACAGATGGCACACATTTCGGAGGATCCCGGAGAATTAATGATTGAAGGCACATTGGGAGAGGTGAAAGTAAAATTCCTGGTTGATAGTGAAGCAAAAGTTACTCTATTAGATGAGGATATAGTACAAATAATAATTGAATTGGAGTATAAAGTTACCGAGGTTAAAGAACCCGCTATAAAATTGGTCGGAGTCACGGGACAAAATTTCCCTACCAAAGGTATTTATTTGATTAAATTTAAATTTGGTAACAAAAAGTATACGTTAAAGTGTTACATTTGGCAGAGAAGAGAAAAAATACCGTGTCAAGCTATATTAGGCAGAGATGCACTCTCCAAATATGGATTTGTCATCAATTTTCACGATAGATTGTAACAGGCGAGAGATACGGATATCCCATTCATGGGTATCCAATCGAGAGTAGATTGCAGTGCTGGCGCCTCGGAGATTACAAACATCAGAGCATTTATGGATACCGCTCCTGTTCGTAGTAAAAGCAAAATTTCCATCCCCCCTTATTCAGAGTCTGTTTGTGAAGGCAGGTTGGCAAGTCAAGATTATAAAGAGCGCATAGGAGTGTTGGAGCCAAAAGATCTTTCAGAGCCAGGATTGTTAGCAGCAAAGGTACTAGTCAAAGTATCGCAAAAGGATACGATCCCAGTTCGAATATTAAATTATTTAGGAGAGACCATTACAATACAGGCAAATAAAACTATTGGGCATCTGAGCGAGGCAGAGGAGGAGAAGGTGGAATTAAGTTCCTCCATAGAAGAAGGAAAAGAAACTAAATTAACAAAAGAAGAATTTTTGAAATTATTCCATTTAGATCATTTAACCCCTGACAAAAGAATACCATTGGAAAACCTGTTGTATAAATTTAATGGCGCATTCTCGCATTATGAGTGGGACCTGGAATGGTGTAAGATTGAACACCACAAGATTGATACTGCTTCCTCCTCCCCTGTAGCTCAGCCCCCGTACAGAATTCCTTATTCACAGTGAGGTATCATGAAGGAAATGATAGAGAACTTGTTGAAACATCAGGTCATTGAACTCAGTTCAAGCCCATGGAATGCACCAGCATTGTTGGTTAAGAAAAAGGATGGGTCTTATCGATTCGTTGTAGACTATCGTAAATTGAACAAGGTTACCACGGTTGATTCGTTTCCCCTACCCAACGTGAATGAAACTTTGAGTCAGCTAGGAAAAGCGAAATATTTCAGCGTATTAGATGCGAATCAAGGTTATTTTCAACTTCAAATCAGTGATTCAGAAAAGACATCGTTCAGTACCCCGGACGCCAAATTTCAGTTTAAGCGATTGCCTATGTGTTTAAACAATTCACCAGCGCTGTGGCAAAGAGCCGCCAATTTCATAATCAGAGGTCTACAGGACCGTATTCTCTGTTACTTAGATGACTTCATTACAATTAATGAGACATTCGCTGAACATTTAGGCAGTTTAAAGATGTTGTTCATAAGGTTACAGGAAGCGAATCTCAAACTCAAACCTCTTAAGTGTCAATTTCTCAATGACGAAGTTAAATTCTTAGGTCATGTTGTCTCGGAGCATGGTATTGCTCCTGATCCAGAAAAAATAACAGCTGTAAAAAACTTCCCCAGGCCAAAGAATGTTAAAGAAATTCAATCTTTCTTGGGATTGGCAAATTATTACAGGAGACATGTGAAATCTTTCAGTGCCATTGCAAAGCCATTAACTGAATTAACTAAATTAGACACACCTTTCATTCAGTCCGATGGAGTAGAGAAAACATTCCTAAACCTTAAGCAACTCTTAGTTTCAGCACCAATATTAAAAATCCCGGATTTTTCTAAACCATTTATAGTCGCTACAGATGCTAGCTCGTATGCGTTAGGTGCAGTATTATCCCAGCGCTTCGATGGAAAGGAACACCCTCTTTCATACTGCAGTCGTTTGTTAAAAAAGAGTGAACTGAATTACTCGGTGATCGAAAAAAAATGTTTGGGCGTGGTGTATTAAGAGTAGTTTAAGAGCTCCGACCCCCCCCCTCCTCGACACAATACCGATATTGCGCGCGAATACATTTGTATGAAATTATAACTAGTAGAAGATAGCTTTCCCTGAAATCATAACCATATAAACATTTCATTTATCCATTGTTTTAAACAAAAATTCAGTGTCACACAAAGATTCAGTGTCTAATATTCTTAAATATTGGAACATAGAATATATTTGGGGATACAACATTTACTTTAATTCTTCTCCATTCCTTTCTAATCTTTAATAAAAATTATTTGGCCGAGACAATTGGAATGAGTTGGCTTTCAGAAAACAACACCTTGGAGTCAAGAGAAATCCTGACGTATTCCCCGAGTCGATCGACACCGGACGTCAGCTGATGCTCAAAGACCACGCGGACGATGCCAGTGAAGGACACGTCGAGAGCACTACCACATTCCAACCTGTAAAACGGAAAGCCAGAGTGAAACAGATGATGAGAGCGAAAGCACTCCACATCTGAACTTTTATCTCCACCATATAGAAGAAAGTTTGTGCCACAAACTATCAAGTACTTTGAAGTATTTCTTAAGTGATATTTTGCTTTGTGTTTTCTAACATAGTATTGAACTCCCGTATTCAGTGAATTCCAGTGAACTTTATGTTGTGTTTGAACTTTAGTGAACTGTGTATTGAGAAAGAACTATATAGAGTGTTAAGAACTTTTGAACTGTGTGATAAGAAACTTCCAATGTTGTGCACAAATCTTTGAAAAGGCCTATCAAATCATGATTATATCTTTTAAGTAATCCTAGGTAGAAATTTGAGTTATAATATTTTGGGTACCCTTCACGTATACATTTTATTATTCTGATTTGTTTATTTGCTATTTAAATATTGACATTACTACCCGTATGATTAACTAAACCATTTCTTTTGTGCAAGATAATATGGGGTAACAAGTATATATTACATTATACTAAATGAATTTCTCTTAAGTTCCCTAGTTGTCATTTGAGTTGTGGGCTTGCCGGCGTCGACTCGATCTGTCTCGCTTCATCATGGAAGATACTGCGGAGAAGCAAGACCGCCCAGAGGATTTCAGGTAAAGGTAGCGCCTCAGGGCGAGGCTTTTCTTGCAGGGGGAGGTATTTGAAAGGTTTTGAGAATTAATTATCCAGATTTAGAATATTCAGATTATTTATGCAAATGAGCTATTTTATTATTTGCGGTCAGGATTGTCTACTTAGATTCAGAAGTTAAGAGTTTATATAAAGTTTAGAAGAGTTTTTATGTAGAGAAAGATTAAATAAAGTTATTAATTGTTTTAAATATTTTTTATGCGTGAGTGTTAGGAGTTGTTAAAAGGGAGCCAAGTTTTAAGTTTTGTCAGAAGGAGAAACTAAGAATCAGTTTACACAGCTTTGTTTTGATCGTTAGAATCATATTCAAGGATCCAAATTGTATGGGCAGAGTGGGACAAGTGAATTGGAGAACCTGATGAACAGATAGAAAACAAGAAAGATGAATGTAGGGATTGAACTTTGGATTTTTGAAGGAAGAAAAGAGATGGGGAATGATCACGTGGATGCCGAAGTTGATTGGCTGTCGAAATCGAAATTGTTTTGTCAGTTATGCTAAGTGCAAAAATTTTAGTCAGTGGCAATGTAACGATTCCCGTAGTCAGTCAGTTATGCTAATCACAGTAGCAATTGTGATTACTCATTGAAACGTATAATTTAGTCATATTGCCACAAGTCATTTCTTAGTTACAAACTGTATTATTTTATTTGAATCTTAATTGGAGCTTGACCAAGTTAAAATTCTTATTATAAATTATCATTATCATTTGCATTACCTTCCATACAATATTGTTTTATATACCCTTGTTGAATATAGAATAAACACTATATGTTAAATTGTTAAGTCAGTTTAAATGCCTATTCTTTCCTCTAGACCGGGCCTGTTTAAGCGGGAAATATCTAGTATGTAAGTGGGATAAATCCTAAATTATCATAAAACTTTGTGAATAGTATAATTCACTGGCGCAGTCCTTTATAATTGATTAATTATTCATTCGACCACATATTTCCATAATTATCCCCAGGAACCTTACATTGTGCAGTTGATATTGCGCAGTTGAGAGAGTGACATTGGTGTGCATGGTAGTCGTTTGTGCGAAGTGGTGAAAATGGTGTTATCTCTGCAACAGCGCATTTTTGTGGTAGAGCACTATGCATGGCATGAGTCATGGAAACATTGTGTCTTTAAAATTAAGTTTCAAGTTGGTGGTGTGCCTGCAAAACCTCCTGCGAAGAGTGGAATGCAAAACTTAATTGCGAAATGGCATGCAACGGGTTCACGCCCCATCACAAGAAGAGAAGAACCCTGTTCTTCCAATCAAAACCCTAGTTCACACAAACCAGTTTTATAATTATGTTTCAGGATTCCATTTAAATTCCATTTCGATGATGCCTTGCCAGTACAAGGCTTTTTATGCTCCTTATATGGTATCCCTTTCTTAACACATGAGTCAGTGTAGACTTTTCCCCTTGCCGGATCAAGGTTCTCCTTTTTGGTTAAAACACCCCCGGTTTTGCTGTGGGAAAAACTTCCCCCCTGTGGTTCAAAACCACCCTCGCTACCAACTGCTTTATCTAGCATCACTTTCCGTTCACACTCGGTCCCCACGTCTAATCTCAATACTGATGGGCCCAAACTATCAGTATTTACTGCCACCTCACAAGTATCATGGCGATCCACCTGAACTTGTGCTTCTACACACCCCTTACATTCGGACGCTAGCACTATAATGTTTTTCCTCCTAACTACCTGTTCATCGTGGAATCTTATACCCTTGAATACCGCCCTTCCCCCAGGCAATAGGCGTAGAACTTTTACTGGCCCAAATTGTCGGGCATCATCATCATCATGACTATCGCAGCGGAACCTGGTTAAAGCACCTGCCAGTGTCATGCCAATGTTGGTTAGCCTCTTCTCCTTTTCTCTTGTTCTCCTGCCAGCCCCTGCCTGCTCGATAACCTCTGTTCCATCTCCTTGATTACACTGGACGTTCTCATTTGTTTTTACTACCGTGACCATCGAACAAACGAACGAAATCCCCTCAAGGACGTCGATGCCAAGGATCCCGTCATAGGGACGGTCTGCAAAGGAGTGAAGGAGGAAGTTACATTGCGGCAAGAATCGGCCACGCACATTAATCTCAAACGTGACTTCCTCCTTAATATGCACGCACCCCCCATTCACTCCCCGCACCATCATATCCATATCCTTCACCGGGGCTTGCAAAACTTGACGAAAAAGTTCCCCATCAAGAACCGAAACTTGCGAGCCCGTATCAATGAGCATATCGACCCGCTGAGTCGGTTTCAATGATACGTCTAGTCGATACAGCCGGTCCTTTCCCCGTTTTAATATAATGGGCTGAGGCTCATCACGGGTAACCTGCGTGGAATCGCAATTCCCTCCCTGGCGGCAATCTCGAGCAAAATGCCTTTGGGCGCCACATTTAAAACAGGTAACTGCCTTTTTGCTAGGATAGCCTTTCTCTGACTTCTCCTTCAGCAGCTTTTGCAACATTTCACGTATCTCCTTAATCTCATTTTTACAAGCACATTCCCTTGGAACGGATAGAATTTTTGATACGTTTTTTATGCCGAGCCGCAGCCCCCTCTTCCTCATCACTAGATTTGATAGTCTTTGACTCAACAGCCACACCACTACACTCCTCGCGATTACTTCTTTCCAGATCTCCCGACTCCATGGCACATATAATTGCTTCATCAAACGTTTTGGGTCCTGTGGCCTTAATTAACTTTTTGTGAGGTATAAATGTGCCATGTCGGAACCTCTCCAACAATAGTTGTTCCCTTGATGGTTCCATTTTTGGATTCGCCTGGATAAACCTATCCATCGCCATTTGAAGACGGCCAGTGCAATCGAGCACTGTTTCCTTCCTCCGCTGTACGACGTCGTACAGCTCTTTGCCATAATCTTATCGAGTCGATGTCGAACAGCTCGAGGTCCGCGGCTTTTCTGGCCGCCACGCCCTTCAACTTGGATTTTGCGATGGTGAGCTTAATTTCATCACTCCACCACCCGAGAGCACCAGTACTCTCCACGGCCTTCAAGAATCCCGATACGCTTATTCCTGTACTGTCACCGAAAAACGCAGGGACCGTACCGGTATATCCTGCCATTTTAGGCTAAGCTGCCTCCTCCGCATTCTCACCTGCCCCGTCGTTAAGCATCCTACTTCATTATATATCTATCACACACACAAGTGAACCCTCTTGTTACTACTTTCGTAACCCAACACCAACACAAACTTGAAACACACTGATTGCCCTAATTAACGAGTCCCTGTTCAGATGCCATTGTGTGCCACCGACGTGCGGGAGCGGGACTCATAAGTGACCCTTCGACAGGTCTAAACCCTGTAACGTGGAGGCAAGGGAGGGTGGAACTCGTTTAGGTCAGAAAAAAAAACAAAAGTCAGTTTTTTTCAAAAAAAATAGAAATATTTAATCAAATATGCTTAAATAACCAGGTTATACATTGTTAAAATATTAATTACCACTACCAGTTAACTATTAATAAACTCAGGGGCCCCCTAACAAATAAAATAATTGGCAAAATCTAAATAACATAAAATCTAATTCCTACTAATATTCTAAACAACTTTACATTTGCACAATATGCCTTAATCATATGGCATCTCGCCAACATAAGTGTCCCATAACCAGGATAGAAATTACTCTATTATTCAAGGCACTGTGTACCAGTTACTCCCCTGTCCGAATTAAACGAGATCAATGAGCTCCAGGATAAGGCCTACGCTAGAACGCGTCGCGTTTCCCTTTTGTTTTCTTAACGACGGGAGGGACACAGTAACCCCTAAACTCGTCCAATAAAGCAACTTCTATTGACGCAACACAAGACCTCTTGGGCTCAACAACTCCTTAATAGTATGATCGGATATGGGCGACTATTTTCTATACACACCTGTGCCTCCCTTACTGCTTTGTTCAGTTTAGTGCTCAGAAGCATTAATGTGGACTCAGCTGTACAACTCCTGGTTTTGTCTAACCAAAATACGTTACTTCGTAACCTAAAATTAGCTAGCATTTAAAAGGTTTAAACAAACAATCCATCATCTAGCGTTAACATAGGTAGCAAAACCATACATTGATCCACTATTAATTCCTGAAGTTCTAAAAGTTTTTTTCCCATAAAAAAACAAAAAACGAGCGTCCTCGGCAACAGAAATCAGTTGTCAATATCGCTCAAATGCGTATTCTTCAGGTATCGGAAAAGATACGGTAAGCAGGGCAATATGTTTTTTTTAGAGCAATACACCCATCTTGAGAAAAGATTTCTTGAACCCAAGCGAGAAAATTTCTTCATAATATAAAAAAAAGAATGGTCTCACCGATCACGTGGGCAAGATGTTTTCTCTTTTTCGATGAACTCTGCACGACAAAAGAACATCGTCGATGAACCAGGGCTTAGACATGGACAGCGTTCAATTCAAAGCCATTCTCCTGCGATTCTACACACAATTAATTAAAATAACAGAATGCGCGGTCGTTTTATAGCAATTATAAAGTTCCGTTGCACACTAATTATTTTAATTCAATTGCAACAAGAAACTACGTAGAGGCTAAGTGTAAGCGCTATTTTCGAACTTCGCTTCGATGTTCACTTGTTCACATCGCTTGCACCAGCGATTGCACATATGTCCATCCTCGTCAGAGATTTTAGAGGGAAGAACAAAAAACTTTAATTTCTAACAATAGCATAAAACATTAAAAAAAAACGCAGTTCTTTTAAGAATCTCTCCTCGCTACAACAAAGCCCAGCGCTGCTGCTGAAGCTATTGTTGCCACGAACAGAAATTCTAAGCTTGTCCCAACAATTACGTTAAGCACACTTTTATTATTTCTGTTATAACAAACGTTATGCAACACACTCAGTTTCATATAACGACCGCAATCAAATTACATGATTATCATAGCAAATTAGACGAAACAGACAAATTAATCGGGCATAAACACGCACACAGACGCAAACAATCCACACACATGGGAGCACTTACCCCACCATACACACTCCCACTGACTTACAGTCACAACAGCAACCATTACTACTGCTGAATAACACATGTCATCACGGCGGCTGTCTCAGCAACTAGGTTTGTCTCAGTCAAATGCAATGCAGATCATGAAACAGGTTTTACTCTTACGCCCCTTCAAACTGACCACTGTGCATCAGTTGCACGATGTGGACAAGCCAGCCAGGGTTCGAGTTTTGTGAATGGTTACTGAGCACCATTGTTCCGGAGGTGCTGGAGAATGGTTATGTGTTCATCTCAGATGAAGCGTGGTTCCATCTGTCCGGTTATGTCAACTCACAGAACATGGGCCGCTGGTATTACACATGTGTTCATGGAGTCTCCACTGCATCCACAAAATATTGGAGTGTGGTATGCTGTCTCCGCCTGGCGCATCATCACTGTGTTCTTCAATGAAACTGTGAATAGTGACCGTTATGTGCACAACATCTTCAACGTGTTTGCCGACCAACTTACTGATGACGAGCGTTCTAATGCTTACTTTCAGCAAGATGGTGCAATAGCCCCTTTTGCACACACAACACTTGCCCGTATCCAGGAAGTGTTCCCACATGAACATGTGATCAGTCGAGGAACAGAACAGCCCTGGCCATCACAGTCACCAGACCTTTCGATCTGTGATTTCTTCCTCTAGGGTGCACTGAAAGGTGTGGTCTACCAGAACAATTCGCGCACAGTCACCGACCTTCAACAAAATGTCCAGGCAGCCATTCATGCCATTCTAGCGGAAACCCTTGCTCATGCCTTCAGGAACATGTGGACACGCCTTTCACACGTGCCTCGCGGGGTGCCAATGGGGGACACTTCCAGCACCTACTCTAGGTTATTGCACTGATATTTGATCATTGTTATCTCTTTTCATGCTCATTTTTACACGTTGTTCACAGGGCCACTTTTAAAAAACTCATCTTGTAGGCCTATATAATATACATTATTTTTTCCCGTCGTGGATTTTTACCCGGGGTTGCTCGGGCTCCTTTTGGATGAAATTTTGCAATTTCTCAATTTGAACATTCAGTGAAAATGAACCCATGAAAAAAGGTTAGAAAATTTGTTAATACTTGCAATGACGTATACCGCAAGTAAATTTTCGTTTTCGTTTGAATCATTCACACGTTCCTTTTTGTTTGTCATAGCTTCTCGACAACATTAAGAGCTACACAGTCCGTAAACAACATGAATAAGATTTCAACAGATGTTAACAATACTAACCGTAATTTTTTTTTATAATTTTAGGCCTAACATAAATTAGCAAGTGTTTTCAACAGCACTTTTATTTATTAGTTTTTTTTTTATGTCTAACATTTATGTTAGTTGAAAACATTAATAGGCGTAACACCAATTATATGTTTTTAACAATTGGCCTAACAGCAATTACCTATTGTTAACATTAGGCTGAAGAGTACTTTGCTTTGGTCTATCAGTTTTAGGCCTAATATTAATTTCCTACTGAGGACAACTGTCCTAACATTTTTTATCCATTTTTAACAAAAGACCAAGCATTTATTTGCCATTTTAAACAATGGAACTAATGTTTTCAGCCATATTTTACATTTGGCTTAGCATTAATTAGTCCTTTTTTTCTAGAGGCCTAACATTATTCAGCCATTTTAATAACAACAGGCCTAACATTTTTTAGCCTTTTTCAATAATAGGCCTAACATTGTTAACCATACTTAACAATGGGCCTAACATTTATTATCCATTTATTACAATAGGCTAATATTTTAAGCCATTTTAAACAATAGGCATAACATTTTTTAGCCATATTTATAAATAGGCCCAGAATTAATTAGCCCTTTTTCCCCTTTAAGCCTAGCATTTATTAGCCATTTTAATAGGGCTAATATTTTTTTTAGCCGTATTTAACAATAGCTCTAGTATTAATACTTCTTTAGGCCTTTTTTTCTTTAGGCCTAACATTTTCCAGCCATTTTTTTTTACTGTAGGCTTAACTTTTTTATGCCTATTTAACAATAGGCCTAACATTTTTGCCATTTCTTAAATTCGGCCCAGCGTTCATCAGCCCTTTTAATCTGTGTGCCTTCCTTTTCTAATACTTCTTTAGGCCTTTTTTTCAATAGGCCTAACATTTTTTAGCCATATGTAACAATTGGTTTAGCATTTATGTCCTTTTTTTAGTATAGGCCTAACATTCTACAGTCCTGTTTTGCAATAGGCCTAACATTTTTCAGCCCTTATTTTAACAATCGGCCTAAAAATTTTTAGCTATATTTTTCAATTAACCTAGCCTTTTTGAGGCTTTATTTTAGCTGTAGGCCTATTTTTCAATTTAACATTTTTTAGCCATTTGTTTCAATCGCCCTAAGATTAACCACATTTTAGTTTAGTACTAAGAGCACCGCAATTTAAATAAGAAATGTGTCCGTGCCTCGTCTATGAAGGGCACCTACTCGAAGCCTTTTCTCTTATAAATTCGAAAAGAACGTGTTTTCAGTCTTGGGCTCGTCATTTCCGTAATTGTGTGTGATTTTTTTCATGCCTGTTATTTCCAATTAAAAATTTTTAAGGGAGAGGGGCTGGTCTCAAAAGTCCCGTAACTGTTAGTCCGAATTCAATGCCAAGCTTAACAGGTGAGCTCAGGTAGGAACTCGTACGCATATCATAAACAGAATTTGAAAGTGTTGAAGCATTCTCGAGTCTTCGTCGGACATACAGACGGGCAGTCAAACAGACTCACAAAAGAGCGAATCCGATTTTTGCTTTTCAGCATATCATAATGTAAGCTAACTTTATACTAATAGCGAATTACACTCGTTTCTCTAGATCACTCTAGAGCATTCTTTTTTTGCTCCATTTGCTCCATGGCGTTCCACTCACTGCTCGGAGCATTACGAGTGCTCCTACTGTATGTTCCACTTGCTGCTCGTGCTCCAAGAGAGAGTGCTCCAGCTACTCCAGCTCAGGACGTGGAGTAGCTGGAGGAGGAGTGGGAAGAGAGTTAGATTCAAACTTCCAATATGGCTGATGACGTATTTTTATATGCTTTCGTTGAAGAATTTTTGGCTACTTCAGAAGATGAAGATGAAAAGAAGTGTAATGCTCTTGCTTTGCTAATTTCCAAGATTCAAGGGAAGTGTAAAAGATCGAAAATTGAAACTTTTATGGATATTGTGGAAATGTATTGAGAGTTTGAGGTCGAACTTTACTAATTGAAATTGAAACTCCTCATCCTTGTTACTCTCGTCTGAGCAATGTGTTTGTTCAAGGCCTCCTATAAACAAGGCCTGCTCACTCAGACAAAATGGCAGGAATAGAAGGCTGCCAGATGATGTAGCTGAGATGGATTTTTTTTAAATGCTGAGCAAACAGAATGTAAAAATGCACAATAGGATATTATATTCACAATTGTCTTCACATTAAACTATTACAATCGTCTAATTATTTAAATTAATAATTATTAATTTAAATAATTCTCCTTGAAAAAGTTAGTTTAGGTTAATAATTCTAAAGTACATTATTGTAATAGTTTAATGTGAATAATATTGTGTATAAAAAATCATATTGTGCGTTTTTACATTATGTTTGCTCCGCATTTAAAAATCCATCTCAGCTCCAAAAAAAAAATTTAGAGTATGCATCCATTGTCTGGTCCCCACATTTCTCAAAATATATTGATAACATCGAGAGTATCCAAAATCGTTTCTGTATATCATTCATAGAAAATTGTGCCATTCTCCTACCTTTCCTAACTATGAAAAACTCCGTAACCTGACGGGGCTTGAAACCCTAAAAATCCGTAGACTTCTTACCTGGTCTTTTGTTTATTTATGACTTCCGTAACTCAAATCTTGACTGTCAGCCACTACTTGAATTAATTCCCTTTACAGTATCAGTTTACAGTACCAGATCAAATATGCTTTTCCATATTGAGAAGTCATCCTCATCCAGCAATTACATTCATAACGCTCTATTCAAACGGGCCTTACATAGTGTTAATGACCTTCTTACTTCGTTCGACCTCTTCCACGACAAAAGGAACAAATTGAAGTGTATAACACTGCATTATAACTGATTTTTATTTTTTTTCCCTATTGGACTATAACTGAGTTCCTATTGCACTATAACTGAGTTGTCTTTATTTTTTCCTATATATTCGCTGTTTTTATATCCTCTGGCCATTTTTTATTTTATTTGCACTCATTATGTATCCAGTTCTTGAAATAATTATTTTTATATGACTATTATATATTGTACCGTTCCTCATGTTTTATGATTTAGAGTACTGCCTTAATTTGGGTATTTTATCGAAATTTTATTTTCTCTGTCATTATTATCCATTGAATTTTACTTGTTGTGTTAATCATCTTTTGATATTACGTTGCACCTGTCAGATTTTACTTATTTCATCGTTTATTATCTTATTGATAATATCATTGTTACTGTTTATATTGATCATGTAAAAGGGGTATTCCCGTAAAATTTGAATAAATAAACCAGGCATCTTTAATCCAGCTATATCATCTGCCAGCCTTCTATTACCTCCATTTTGCCTGAGTGAGCAGGCCTTGTCTATAGGAGGCCACAGTATAGTTAGACAGTAGGTGCACTCCAAGGCGGAACCTTTGATGTTATTCAGACCGTGTTTGGCAGGAAAGCTCGACAATCGCCATATTCTCTGACTGTACTCCATCGAGGTGCTAATTTTAGATATGCTCTATGTTATTATAGAGTTGCAAATTTTTTTGACATATTATAAAAAATGTTTTCCGTGATTTATAATCCCTAGGAAATAAATATTTTGTTGTTTAGCATTTTTATTTTACTTTTAAATATAATTTTCTTTGTTATAAATATTAGTAATATATAGATTTTAATTAATCCCAAGTCAGAAAACAAGAAATAAAATTTAAATGCATTTTACATTATATTCAAGAACATCATCAGATGACTCAAAAAAATTCAAGTAAAATTAATAATAAAAAAAAAATCATATAAGCCAAATGAAATTTTTAATGCCTGTAATTTCAAATTTCACTGGTTTACAAATTTGTAATAGTTTTTTTCAAAAATTCCAATATAAAGTAAATTCTTACTCTAACAAACAATTTTTTAAGAAATTTTTTGGTGAAACATGGTAAGGGAAATAGCATTTTAATCAATTGTGTATATAAGTAAAGTCCTATGTTTTTTTTGGATGCATTTTGTGGGAAGTGCTCCATGAAACACTGTTCTAGCTGTACAGTAAAACCTCGTTACAACGTACTTCAAGGGACCTGGAAATTTGTACGTTATTCTGAGGTGTACATTATACTGAAACTGGGG
>JAHWFO010059168.1:90875-137451 GCA_023313115.1 Rhysida immarginata
TTGAAATGGTCAACACGATCTTCTGCTTCGGAGAGGCAAGGAGAAACCTACATGCTGCAGTCAGGTTGTATGAAGACAGATACCCCAACGAACGCCATCCATCTCGTCAAACAATGCGTCACTTTATTCAAAGATTCGAGGCTACAGGGAATGTTAATGCAGAACGAGGACGACCAAGGGCACAAGGCGTCGAGGATACAATAACACTAGTTCTGGCTGCAGTTGCTGCAAATCCCCACACAAGCAGCAGAGGAATTGCTGCAGATGTTGGGTGCATCAGAGAACTGTTCTCAACATTCTACAGGTACATCATTTTCACCCATACCATATTCATTGTCACCAGGAGTTACTGCCATTGGATTATGTTGCTAGGGCCGCCTTCTGCAACTGGTTACTTACCTGTCTGGATGACAATCCAAACTTCATTCATGAGGTGTTGTGGACAGATGAAGCCCAGTTCACCAGGGATGGAGTTATCAACAGGCACAACCATCATCATTGGGCAGACGAAAACACACGATGTCTGCGAGAAGCAACTCATCAAGTGAACTAGCGAATCAATGTGTGGTGTGGATTGTATAATGACACCGTCTGTGGTTGAACCGTATTTTTACGATGGAACACTGACTGCAGAACGCTACCGGGCTGAAATTCTCAACGTGGTAGTCATTGGCCTCGTATCAGCGGACGTGGTTTCAGCATGATGGAGCTCCTCCACATTGCGGGTTGGTCGTTCGCGAGCGTCTAAGTGAGATGTTTGGACAACAATAGATTGGCCTGGAAAGACCAGTTCGTTGGCCACCCTGCTCCTATGATTTTACACCACTTAATTTTTTCTTGTGGGGATACCTGAAGGACAAGGTTTCTGCTACACAGCCCGCCTCACTGGAGGATCTGGTTCAACGAATCCAGGAAGCGTGCCGAGGAGTGACACCAGCCATGCTTGCCGATGTTTTGGCGTCAGTTCGGTTCTGTGCCCAATTGTGTTATAGTGCCCACGGTCATCACATCGAGCATTTTGTTGATTAACTTTTTTTTTAAATTGTTTGAAGTAACTTGTTTGTGCAGTATGACTGTAAGCTACAAACAGTTCACCACGTGATTGTGGGTGATTGGTTGGTCCGTTTGGATGATTTGTTTTTGTTTTGTTTGGTTGGTTTTTTTTGCTGAACAAGTTTGCATTTGGGTTTTTTCTCTATCTCTTACGGTTTTTGAGATAAATTTTGAATGTGTCCTAATTTGCATATTTGGGATGATGAAAAGTGCACCATGGGATAGGCCACCCACACCTTCCTATTCATTGGATTCATCAAAATTGACATATCTGCTTCGGCTCAAAAAATAAAAGAGGGGTTCAGAATTTTGTATTCGCCCTGTATACAGATAAATAGAAATATAGAAATATTTTTTATGATTGATTTTAATTTATAATTTAATTTTAAATTAATTGATAAATTATATGATTAATTTTTTTTTCGTAATAATGTAGGAGACGTTAATCCCACTAATAAATAAATGATTAAAATTTAACATAAAATCTAGGGGACTTTGTGTCCTCCATCTGTCCGGTTTTTTTAAATGAGATGTCCGGTTTTTTAAATGGGATCAGCTGGCCACCCTAACTTGAGGGATGATAAGTCGAACCATCTCGAAATCGTAGACAGAACAAACTATTATAGTGAAGTCCAAGAAATGCTTGACACTGGACCATATATAAAACTCAAAAACGACACATCCAAAGAAATTCTACAAGACACAAGGAACTGCATCCAAAGTTCCAAATTTATCTGCAAGAACATGAAGCCAGATGAGCTAATAACTACAAATCCAATGCCACCCCGTTTGTATTGCTTAACTAAAACACATAAAGCAGGGAGCCAATGGAGACCGATTGTCAACAATATAGATTTCACAACAGACCAGCTCGCCAGATATGTACTAGCCAACTATCTACTTAAACTCAATCTAAATGGGCATAATTTTTCTATCAAACATATACTTGAACTGAACCAAAAACTTATCAACACCAAGTTAGAAGACAGTGATGTGACATTGTGGCGCTCTACCCAAGCATACGGATAGCCAAAGCCATCGATACATTGGTGGATACCATGTTCGAAAACGACTTACCATTAGGAATAATCAAAGACGTGATAAGTGTAGTGAAGTTGATCTTGTACAACAGTATCTTCGTATTTAACAATACCTGCTACATGATGACCGACGGACACCCATGGGAAGTAGTATGTGCCCATTCATCGCAAATATTTACATCAGAAGACTGGAAAACCAGGCCGTAACCGAATTCCCCTTCTTTCCAAAGACTTGGCTACGGCATGTAGACGATGTCTTCGCAATAGCCCCAAAAAATGAGGTGGACCAACTTCTGGAAAATCTTAACCTGTGCCCCAAGATCAAATTCACTTCCGAAAAAGAAATGAACTATAGTATCCCATATATGGATGTGAAAATAACCAGTAACAACCAACACGTAGAGTTCAACATAAAACGAAAATCCAATTTCTTAGCCAGCTATATCAGAAGTGAATATAATCACTGCCATCAACATAAACTGGCCATGTTCAGGCACATGGTGTTATGATGTTTAGATACTTTTCGCATCACATTATTTAATTTACCTCAAGCAACTCTTTGCCATGAATTTCCTTTTGTCGGCTTAAGTTAATTAATACAGTTCAACTTATTAATACAGTTCAACTTATTAATCAGTTTTCTTGTTTTGCCCCAACATTGTTATAATATTCTTAATTCTAATGATGCTTTCATTATCAGTTCATTTTATTGTTATAGTTTAGCCGGGGTGTGTCATTATCACCATAAGATAATTTAATCTTCTTATTTAATTTCCTACTTATTTTTTTGTGGTATTAGTTCTAATGTAGTTTTGTCCCAATTTTTTCCCCAGTTTTAAGAAAATTTCTTCACATGGTGTTGTTTAGTTTGGTTGAGTAAAATTTTTTTACTCTTTATCCTTTTTGTAATAAAACTGGATGCATCACTTAATATTTTACATTTGGAATTAACTTTGAACACACAAAAACCCCGAGCTAAAAAAAATTAATTGATAAAGATTAAAGTTTCTTCCCTTAACATGCAAAAATTGAGGTTCCCACTAAATCCCAGTGATTGAAAAGTCAAAAAAATCAGAAACAGTTGCGCTAATTTTTAAAGTCCCAAATAAACAAGAAAGAAAATTAAACAAAAAGATAATTATGGTGAATAATTGAAATGTTTAAAATTCCTTTCCCCGCAATTAAATCCAATAGTATTCCAAATAAAATATTTCTTTTATTGCAAGGAAAACCAAAAGCAGCAAGAAATAATTACAAAAGTAAAAAATACAGAAAAACGAGCAGTTGCTAGAAGAACTAGGTGGAAAAAACAACATTGGTCACGTAGACATGGTCTAAAATGTTGGAGTATAAATATTGATGATAATATTTGTTTAGACAGTGCAATTGATTATTAAGTGTAAAACAATAAGTTAAAATATCATTGTTGTATTATTGCTTAGCTACAAGGAAGAGATATGTTGTTGACAAGTTTTTTTATGCTTTTTATTAAACATGGAACTATTATAGTAAGTTTTTTGATCTCTGTGTATCAACTCAGATGACACAAACAACAAAAGTGGTAGCAGAGCGTGGTTGCATTAGTGATATACTATGGCGAATAAAACGACTATTTCATAATAAAACTACAGCATAATGGCGAACGAAGAAATGAAAAGTACTAAGCCTAAAGGAATGAAGTAAGCCAAATGAAATGGAATGATAAAAATGATGTAATCGAAAATGTATTGAAGAACATAATAAGAAAATAGAAATTAAGACTGATTTATAAGGATTATTTAAGAAAACAATAAGTGATAGCAGAAATAAATAAAAAGATGGCTGTAGCAAATGCTGAGATGTCATTGAGGCAAGTAGAGATGTTTAATGGAAAGAAATTATTTAACATAGGCAATAAAAATGGGAGCTATATTAAAGAAAAAGAAAAGATTTAAATTGGTAATAGAAGAAAATGAACCAATACTAGAGCTAGATGCCAAGCCAGCAGAACTCGCATTAAGAAAAAAATGGAAGGATGCAAACGACGAGGCATTCAGTGATATTGTCAATTCTTTGATGATGGAGCAAGCTGCTCAATTTCTAGGATATACAAAGGCAAAATTTGTCTGGGTGAAACTACAGTCAATTTATGAAGGTAATTGTAAAGACAAAGCAACAGATGCCACTTTAGAGTTAACAAATATAAAAATGACCATGAAAGAATCTGCAGATCAATATATAACAAGAGCTAGAGCTATTGCAGCAAAATGCGCAAGTCTGGGAAGACCAGTAGATGACCGAGAACTCGTATTCCATGTTGTCCGTGGACTGTCCCAACAATATGAACACTTAGCATCAATTTTAAAATTAAATCGGTCCACAACATTAGAAGAGGTGAGACATGCACTACAAGAAGAAGAAAAGAAAAATACAGATTATATAATGAGAAACATTGCATGCCAGGCAAGGGGGACTGCAGAAAAAAGGAAACGAAATTGTTATATTTGTGGAAAACCAAATCATATTGCTAGAGATTGTTGGCATAGCAATTTCCAGATTATTGAAACCGTTATTCAAGTCAAGAAAGGAATAAAACTTGGAAACAGGATAATGAATATCAACATAAACAACATGGAAATCAACTCTGTAGACAAGGAGATAAAGGTCATGTTCAAGAAAGATATAGTACGACAAACAATGATTATCAAGAACAAGATAAACGTCCATATCAAAGACAGACTCAATGATCAAGACAACATCAAGCACAAGTGGAAAACAATGATGAAAATGTGGATATACTGCTAAATGTGACAATTAAACAGAACGAAATTAATGACAATCTAGAAGAAGAATATGATGTGAGAGACTTTTGGGCATTAGATTCAGGTTGCACAGCACATATGTCACTATTTATTAATGAAATGCATAATAATCGTGAATATAATGGAAGGGTGTCATTAGCATTAGATAATGTTGAAACAGAAGCCGTTGTCATTGGACATATACATATAGTTGTCATAACTGAAGAAAATTAATTTAACAATAACAGATATACTTTATGTACCAAAGTTAAGAGTTAATTTATTGTCAGATAGAAAACTGGCAAGAAGAGGTCGTACAGTCACTATTGACAAAGATGGAGCATGTATTAAAAATTCTAAAAAGGAATTGCTAGCCAGGTCAAGTGATTGGGAGAAGATGTACATCATCGAATGCCACCAAAATGGAGAAATAGTGCAAATGAAAATTCAACATTAGAAGAGTGTCTGGCAACAACATCATACTCAAGTGATAACAGTATTTGGCATCGAAGATTAGCACACGTCAATGAAAAATATTTAGACATCATGTACAAAGAAAATATTGTTGAGGGCTTAGATTATAAGTAAGGTACAATTGGAATTTGTGAACCATGCATTAAAAGGAAACTGGCAGAAAGAAAATATCAAAGGAATGTTCTAGATAATACTACTAGAATATTAGAATTACTACACTTAGATTTGTGTGGGCCAAATGCCAGTTACTTCATTTAGTGGTGCTGAATACATTTTAACCATTGTTGATGCATATTCAAGCAGGACTTTTCTATATTTCTTACGAAAGAAGAGTGATATGGAAAGATGCATTCAAAGAATTTATAAATCGTTGAGAGACAGAAACAGGCTATAAAACAAAAGCAATAAGGACTGATAACGGAGAAGAATTTATAAGTCACATACTACAGAAAATATTAATAGAAAGAGGGATAAAATATCAATTAACGGTTTCAGAGCACCCATAGAGTAACGGCATAGCAGAAAGAAGAAATAGAACCATAATGGATAAAGTTAGAACATCGGTCCAAGTTGCCAAAGAAATTTTGGACAGAGGAAGCATCGACAGCAGCATACATGTTTAATTGTACCCTGAATAAACACAATCAATGTAAGTCACTAATGGAGTTATGGACTACCAGGAAACCAAGAGTTGGTCATTTCAGCGTATTTGGATGCATCTGTTACTAATTGTCGCCTAAGGCAAATAGAGGAAAGCTGGATTCAAGAGGAATATGAGGAATTTTTCTAGGCTATTCTATGAAAAGACAAGCATACAGAATTTATGATCCAAATAAGGAACACGTAATTGAATCAAGAACTGTAAAATTCCTAGAAGACAACCAGGTGGACTGATTTTTACCGGGAGTCAATTAGACAGAAGCAGCAATCAAATTCCATATTATCTAGAATACGAAGAAATTCCAGAATGTGATGAAAGAGTAGAATTAGATGAGACTGATACAGATGAACAGTTAGAGGAGTATCACGATTCAGATGAATTTGATAGCAAAGAATCAAGTATAGAAAGACATTCAGACAAATGATGAAAATGACACACCAGTTGCAGAAATCAAGGTGAAAATGGTGAGAGGAAAAAAGATCCTGGCAGAAGTAAAGGAGTGACAAATGAGCAGATACGAAGAGAAAACTTAGAAAAGCGACGTGAATATGAACAAATGCCGAGAGAACAAGGTGTGAGAAGGTCTCAACGAATTGCAGAAAAACATACAACATGCATAGCATTTGGCATTCCACAGACTGTTGAAGAAGCATTTGCACATAAAGATTCAAGATATTGGAAAGAATCAATGCAAGAAGAATTAATTTCTATGAAAGAACATAATGTGTGGGAGTTAGTAGAAAGATAACCAAAGATGAGGACAATCAAATCCAAGTGGATATTTGTAATTAAAGAAAACCCTGAGGGAACTAATAGGCGATACAAATCTAGATTGGTGGCAGTTGGTTGCGCAGCAAGACGAAGAATTGACTTTATTGATACGTTTGCAATGGTATCCAGAAAGTATAGGAATATTGTTGGCTATTGCAGCACAAAAAAATTGGCAGCGCAAGTTATTCGACATAAAGACTGCATATTTACATGGGAATTTAGAAGAAACAATCTATATGGAACAACCACCCGGTTATCAAAAAGGAGAAACTTTAGTGTGGAAATTAAACAAGAGTATCTATTGTCTCCCGCAGTCAGGTAGATGTTGGAACGAGAAATTAAATTTGAAATTAAAGGAAATGAATTTTAAAAGACTGGACACAGATCCTTGCGTTTACTTAAAAAAGGAATGAAACAAAACAACAATTTTAGGTATATATGTCGATGATTTGTTCATTATTGCATCTTCAAAAAAGACAATGGATAAAGTATAACAGGATTTGGCAAAACATTTTAAAATCAATGAAACAACTTTAAAATTCTTAGGAATAGAAATTGAAGAAGACAAGAGCAATATATACATTCATCAACAGAAGTATATCAACAAAATTTTGGAACGATTTCAAATGGATAAAAGTATACTAGTAAAGACTCCTGCAGTTGTAAGGCAAACAATTACAGAAAATAAAGAAATGAAAGATATAAATATTAGAGTTTATCAAGAAATGATAGGTTGTCTGACGTATTTGGCAACAGTGACTAGATCGGACATTGCACACACAGTCAATGAACTATCTCAGTTTTCACAGAGACCGAAAACAACTCATTTGGCATGTATTAAACGAATTTTCACTTCATATGGCACTTCATATTACAAGTTGGCTTATCGAAAGGGAAGCAATGGAGCATTAAAAGGAATAAGTGATGCAGGCTGGTGCACAATACCTGATGCAAGATCTTTTTCAGGCTATATGACCAAGCTTAATGATGCACTGGTTACCTGGAAATCAAAAAAACAAAATATGGTTGCCACTTCAATATGCGAGTCCGAATTATGTGCCATATATGAATGCGTACGAGAAATTAATTGGATTACAAATGTTTTAGAAGAATTGTATTTCTTGGAGTATATTAATAGACCTATAAAAATTTACACAGCCAGTCAAGCGGCCATCGGATGGATTAATAACATTGGGACAAAAGCCAGAACCAAACACTATAACCGGCAATTATATTACATACGATCAAGGACAAAAAACACTCAAGTTTCAGCCAAGTGAAGAGATAGAAGCAGATATAATAACGAAGACATGAAATGCAGAAAAAATAGCAAGATGTTTAAAGAAAATTATTATTATAACTTAGAATTATTTATATTTTGATTTCTTAATAATTGAATTCCTTGCAAATGTAATTACTTAAAAGTTAAAATTGCAAATTAAGTTTGATTTTATAGTTAAATGTATGCAAAATAAACTATTGGGCAGTCTAAGGATGGGTTTTGTTGAATTATAAATATGGATGATAATATTTGTTTAGACACGCAATTGTTTATTAAGTGTAAAACAATAAGTTAAAATATCATTGTTGTATTATTGCTTAGCTACAAGGAAGAGATATGTTGTTGACGAGTTTTTTTATGCTTTTTTATTAAACATGGAACTATTATAGTAAGTTTTTTGATCTCTGTGTATCAATTCAGACGACACAAACAACATCAAAAAAGACAGGGAGTGCTGGAGAGAGACCCTTCGGGATGGAAGCACGATGAATTGAAGTTTTTCTACTTCAGAGAGCAGGTGAAAAGTCTCGGATATCCGACCGTAAAATTAATTGCACAAAACTCAAGCAGCTGCAAGTCTATGAAATAAAAAACATTGTTTGGAAATAAAAAAAAAAGTTGAAAAGTTATTAAGTATAAAAAAAGTATTATTTGAAATGACAATTCCAAAAAGAAAACAATCAACAAAAAACAATCAACAAAAAAATAATAAAATTGCAAAAAAAAAAATAAAAAAGGGGGAAAAAACAATAATTGAAATAAAAAAACAGCTTTAATAAAAAAACAAAAGGTAACAAAAACACCTGAGCATTAACTTTGACAACTAGGGACAACATCTACATTAGAAAACAAAAAACAAATACAGCAATGCGACGACGAACACTTACCCATTTAAACAGCATTCAATCAAAACCAACATACTCACGACAACACAGGAATCGGAAGAGAAAAACAATGAGGAAAAAGTAAATGTAAATTACGGAAAAGAAGGCAAAAAAATAGTAAGAAAAAATTACCAGGAAACAATAATAAAGGAGCAGAATTTTAAATCCCACGATGGAAAGAAGCGTGTCATAGTTTTTTCTTTAAAATCTACCACGGCAGGGCAAGACTCACGGCCATAATGAAGAATAGAAGGTGAACGTAGCCACAAGCAACTTGACACATTTGAGTCAGCCACATGATACCATCCTGATTTAAGGCATTTAACATCTTGGACCAGATTTTAACATCAGCTGCAGCTTTGCCAGTCTTCAGGGACTTAATTGCCCATCTGACTTCTGCTTCAGTGATACTACCGTGAGTACTCTTCGCTCCAAGGTGCACCTCATGTGCCTCAGTTGTTGCTGTCACCGGATTAAGAAGAGATGCAAAGTATTCCTTCCACCTATGTAACACGCTCTCCTCCGTTTTCAGAAGCCTCTTATCTGAATTCTTAATAGTTTGTGATGAAAGAGACTTCTTTCCACGGACGGGGTGCACGGTCTGCCAGAATACCTTGTTTGCCAAACCATAGTCTGCCTCTAAGTTCTCCCCGAACTTCTCCCAGGCCTTGGCTTTACCTGTTGATACTGGCTTTGCTGCTGCTTTTCGCGTCTCAGTGTACCGCGCTCGACTTATTTGCAAGCCATAGCAAATAGGCTTCCTTCTTTGCCTTGACAGCGTCTTGGACTTCACCGTTCCACCATGCAGTCCTTTTTACACCGCCCTGCACCACACTCAGCCGCTTACGACCACAGCACAAAGCAGCCGAAGTAATCACAGCAGTTTTAAACAACTGCCACTCCTCTTCAACAGTACCACGATCACTGGGTAGTTCTTTGAAACTTGAAGATATGTTATCTGCAAAGGTCTTCCTCACAGCTCTATCCTCCAATGCCTCCCATTTGATGTGCCAAGTTTGTCTGAACCTAGTATTATGCTTGGTTGGCATGGGTTCAGAGAACCGTAAAGTGCAGACAACAAGGTGGTGATCAGTTGATAGTTCTGCCCCTCTTCTCACACGAGTATCCAATACTGATCGGAATAAGTCGGCTGAAACGATTACAAAATCAATCAGTGACAGCTGGTCCATTACATCCCTGTACCAGGTATATTTATGGACATTCCTGCGCTGGAAGAAGTGGTTTGTGATGGAAAGTCCATTGTTGCAACAGAAATCCAACAAGCACCTCCCATTCGCATTTAAATCGTTATCACTATTCCTCCCAATCACGCCTTTCCACGTTTGGTCATTAGCCCCTACGTGTGCATTGAAGTTGCCCACCAGGATGACAGAATCTGCACTCCCTCTCCTGCTAAGAGCAGCATCAACTTCATCTAGAAAAAGTGGGTACTCTTGACTGCATTCGGAGCTAATGCAACTAATAGAGAGAGAGAGACCGTTTCCCTATCTGAAGCCTCAGGAGGCACAGTATTCCAGTATCTAAGGGGGTCGAATCTGCAATATAATCTGCCAGCCGGGGACTTGTGAGTATCCCCACTCCCGCCTGGGCAGTCATGTTAGGGTCGACACCAGAGTAGAAAAGCTTCCACCCTCCTTCTAAGGCCACAGTTCCAGAACCCGGACGTTTCGTAGAGGTAATACCTATGATATCCAGTCGATACCGTTTGGCTTCCTCCACTAACTCTGATTCCTTTCCTGTCATGGAGAATACGTTCCAAGTGCCGATTGAAAGCACCCGATCCCATTTTCGCTTAACCCATCTCTCCTCCTGGGTAAAGGCATGCGCTGCCCCCGACCATTTCCCCAAGCGCATAGCGAGTGCACTGGTGGGGCCTCTCGGAGGCATTGCTCCGAGATAACAGCCGGGAGATTGTCGACTATTTTTCGAACGAGAGCCTTTGCCTAACTCCTGAATGCGGGTGACTTTAACCTGCGCCACACACGATGCAGCATGAATTCTCTCATTCGTCGACATCATGAGATATATGTTTGTTTGGATACTCTTCATCTCACTTCTCAACCATGACCTTTCTGGTAAGAGTGACCCTAAAGTAGCAGTGCTTCAACCAGTATAGCTCACAT
The DNA here is from genome assembly GCA_023313115.1 of Rhysida immarginata. Classification (NCBI taxonomy): domain Eukaryota; kingdom Metazoa; phylum Arthropoda; class Chilopoda; order Scolopendromorpha; family Scolopendridae; genus Rhysida; species Rhysida immarginata. The sequence continues at coordinate 101,965 of JAHWFO010059168.1, forward strand.
AATCCCTGAAGCACCCAAACACCTGACCCACGTCCCTTTTAAGGAAGGCTTCTTCTTTTATCTGTGTTGGCCTCACAAATATTATATTTCTTAATTTTTTTAACTGTGTTATGATTAGTTTCTGCACACAAGCATTATTGTAACTTCTAGATATGCATTACTTCCAGATAATGATATTAAGGGCGTTGAGCATTCACGTTTGATTGTCTCATATTTTTTTTCTCCAAAAAGCTTAACATAATTATTTGAATTTAATAATTTAGATTTGTTTGTATCTTATTAATAATTTTTTGAGGTTGAAAGTCAGATACCTAATGCATTATCTTTTCCTAAGATTTTCCCTTCTCTATTCAGATGAAAATTAAAGATTTATGTTAATTTTTTTAGATCTTGTTTGTCTTATTTTCTTATCTGCAAAAGGCCTTTAGTGCATACAATTATTTTAAAATTAAACACTGAATTTCTTATACTTCTTAAAAAAAAACTATATACACAACGCAATGGTAGTTTTAAATGATGTTTGAAACATAAAATCCACTATATTGATTTCAACTTAAATTTTGTTTTGATCTTTCTATTTAAATTTAAAGCTAATTCACTAATGTTGTGAAGGTTTAAGTTTGTTAATTCTTATAGTTCTGAAAGTTAATTCCTACTTTCTAAAGTAACTGGAGCTTTGCCTTAAACCTTTACTTTAATGAAAATCAATGTTTATTAATTGATTATTAATTGTTAAATAAGTACCGGTAAATATTTAAACCACGTTTTAATATGACACTGTTATTTTTGGTGCCATGAGTTATAAAATTAAACTAACGGTCACTTACAACGTTACATTGTCACGAGCCCATACCTTCCTGCTAAGTGACGAGAATAGGAAGACCGATCTGGGAAAAATCAAAACCTATGCTAGACGAAATGGCTACAAAGAAGAAATCACAAATAGCATCATCATCAGCAAGGTTGCCATTAAGAATATCATTGATGAAGAGACTTTAGGACGGCAACAACAACGAAGAGACTATAGGACGGGTGATACTCCCCTATAACAAACACCTCAATAAAGGAATGGCCAAAATAGCCAAAGAATTTGGGCTAGACACAACACACAGAAGCTCGGACATATTGAGCCGAAGATTGGGCAACCCCAAAGACGTCATAATGTGAAGCGGTTTACTATGGCAATCCCGTAGAGCAGTCTGCACAAGAATTAAGGAGCACCTCTCCTATATCAGGAATGGAAATTACAGCATCTTCAGATTTGCGGACCATATCCTGGAACAAGGACATGACTACCGACTAGACGACATGAAGATTAAACAGTACGAGAGACCCACAGCTACTGAATTTCCTCGGGACCTATGAGATCACCAGACTATTGAACATTGATAAAGGACCACTGACCATATCCCAACTAAAGACTGTTGCTAAACTGTGCAGGTTCAAAACCCATGAACAAACAATGACAACACTTCAACAGATGACCAATGACCAACAACCAGCAGTCAGCAATGTACCGATCGAATCCTCCTAGTCTAAAGGTTTCAAACATTTCTATCATTACACTCATTGTTATTTTCCTTGAATACTATTGGACAAATTATGTGATTGGTTTAATTTAATTTATGTGCTTGGTTTACCTTACCTATATAAAACCTGTAAAACACTCACTTGCCATTCTGCCATCCCGACGTTGCGTACTGTACAGAAAATATCGATCACCGTGTTGAAGACATTACCAAATATATTAACAGTGCCATAGAAGCTAGTAAATATCCATCAGAGAATAAACCTCCTCATTGAATCCAACTCACTCCTGGAATTCAGTGCCTAATTGCTGAAAGAAACAAGATACGTAGACTATGGCAACGCTATCGTGAACCTTGGCTCAGAACCACGTACAATAAGCTAGTGGGAAGAGTTCATGTGGAGATAAAAGAGCTTCGCGACGCTAGATAGAATGACAAACTCAAAAGCTTGTCGGCTTGCGACAATTCCACTTGGAGTATGGTCAGAGCATTACAGAAGAAGAAGAACAATATGCTTCCTCCATTCAGTACACCACAAGGTGATTATCAGCAAACTCATCACAACAAGGCCCAGGTCAGTGCAGATACACTTGAAATGCAATTTGTTACTCCTATCAACAACAATCCCGAGAGTCAAATCATGTCCCAGCATGTGGAAGATGGTCTTGTCAACTTTGATGAAGTCCCGCAGATTTAACGAAGAACAACATCGAGGCCGGAGAGATCGCCACCATCATAAGTAAACTGAAAAAGAAGAATGCTCCAGGAAGAGACAACGTGAGCAATAACGCCCTTATGAATCTCCTAAAGGACTTTATTGACTTTCTCACCAATATCATTAGCGACTGCTGGAAATTTTCCTATTCCCTGCATCTTGGAAACAATCTATTGTTTTAAGTATCCCCAAGCAGGGACAAAACCCAGCAATTCCCTTCAGCTACAGACTTATTAGTCTGCTCCCCTCAACGTCTAAAGTTTTGGAGAAAACGATCCTCGTCAGATTCCAAGACCACTGTCTTGTCAATGATCTTCTTCGGAAAGATCAGTTTGGCTTTCCTTCTGCCCACTCTTGTCAGATGCATATATGGAGGCTCGTAGAAGACCGCAGCACCCCCTTAAACCTTACCAGATACTGCAGAGTGGTATTCTTCGATGTCAGTAAAGCTTTTGACCAAGTGTGGCATGGGTGCCTTGTCTACAAGATGATTAGAGATGGGTTTCCTCCTGATTTGATTTTGATGGTCAAATCCTTTCTCCCTGACAGGTCATACCAAGCTAAAGTTGGTGAAAAACTATCCACTCCCCGTGTTGTAAAGGCCGGTGTCCCTCAAGCTTCTGTCCTCGGGCCCGTGCTATTTAATTATTTTGTGCATGATTTCCCGAACCCTAAAAATTGTAATCTATATTTCTATGCTGACGATGCTGCCATTATGACATGGGCACACAAGCCGGCTCACGATTTAACTCGTCTGCAGCACGCCTTGAAGATTTTTCTAAGATTAGTTTAACTGCTGGGAGCTGAACCTTAATGTCGGAAAGTGCAAGGCTATGTATTTCAACAAGCAAGTTCAAGCGTCCCCCAGATTTTCTTGTTCTATACAATAAGAAACTGGACTGGATAGACAACTACAATTACCTTGGCGTTATCTTCGACTCATGATTCTCTTGGAATCCCCACATGACCTACGCTCTGAACAAAGCGAAGAGGGCTAAGTACAGTCTCATAGCTCTCCTCGGCTGCAACAGCACCCTCATTATCGACAATAAGTTACTTCTGTACAAGTCGATTATTCGTACCATACTCCTCTATGGCATGCCTGCGTAGGCGACTATCTGTAGAAGCAGATGGAATGAGCTACAGTCATTCCAGAATGTTGCCCAGACCATTGCCCAGGTTGACTGAAGGACTGTGAAAAACCAATCCATCCACTCGGATTTAGAAATGGTCCACATCGGAGAGTTTATACAGGATCTTCTTTTGATTATGTTGCAGAAGATGAAGCTTCATGACAATGACCTATTGACTGGAATACTGAAGAATTCAATAGATATGAAGTGGCATATGAAGTATCGAAAACGAAGGCACATTCTTGACATCAACTTTGAAGACATCAAAAACGTCTCTTTCCCGGACTACTGGAAGATGTGATAATCTTCTTTCTCCTTGTTTTTTATTTCGTTTGTATTTTGTATCTGACAATCGTCAATCTTATTTTCTTTTTTGTATATGGAAGACCGCTTGGATTGGTTAGGCTTCTTGACTACCTCAGTGTATTTCGTTTAGAATTTATTCTGGTTCGATGAGCTCTGTGAAAACGCTGCTTTCATCCTATCTGAAAAAATGTACACTTCACTGTTCCATTGTCGATTGTCACTTGCCATCAGTGAAACGTTGTTTCTCCGATTTAAACCTTCCATCGGATGCTGAAGAAGGCAGCGTGGCTGCTGAAATATGTATCCATTGCAATAAAGATTCGTTATATGGAGTAGTAGATTCCCAGTTCTCCTTAATTTGTACAGAAGTAACTTGTTGTCGATGCTGTGGGTGCTGTTGCGACCCAGAAGAGCTATGAGACTGTACTTAACCCTCTTTGATTTGTTTAGAGCATAGGACACGTCACGATTCCACAAGAGTCTTGAGTCAATGATAAGGCCAAGGTATTTGTAGTTGTCTACCCAGTCCAGTTTATTATTGAATAAAACAATCTGATGGACGCTTGAACTTTCTGTTGAAGTACATAGCCTTGCACTTTCTGATGTTAAAGTTCAGCTTCCAGCAGTTAAACCAGTCTACGAACATCTTCACAGCATACTGCATACGAGTGATAACATAAGCCGGCTTGTGTGCCCATGTTATAATGGCAGTATCGTCAGCATAGAAATATAGATTACAGTTTTTGGGTTTCAGGAAATCATACACAAAATAATTAAATAGCACGGGTCAGAGGACAGAACCTTGAAGGTCACCAGCCTTCACAACACGGGGCATGGATAGATTTTCGCCAACTTTAGCTTGGTAGGACCTGTCAGGGAGAAAGGATTTCACCATCAAAATCAAATCGGGAGGAAACCCGTCTCTACTCATGTTGTAAACCATGCTCCAATGCCACACAAGGTCAAAAGCCTAACCGACATCGAGAAATACCACCCTGCAGTACCTGGAAAGGTTCGGGGAGGGGTGCTCAGGTCTTCAACGAGCCTCCATACCTACATCTGACAAGAGTGGGCGGCACAAAAGCCAAACTGATCTTTCCGAAGTAGATCATTGGTGAGACAGTGGTCTTGGAATCTGACGAGCATCGTTTTCTCCAAAATCTTAGACATAGAACAGACCAGGCTAATAGATTGGTAGCTCTCGGGAATTGCTGGACTTTGCCCCTGTTTGGGGATACTCAACACAATAGTTGTTTCCAAGACCCAGGGAAGTAAGAAAAATTCCAGCAGTTTCAGATATTGGTGAGCTCGTCAATAAAGTTCTTCAGGAGATACATCAGGACGTTATTGCTCACCTTGTCTCTTCCTGAAGACTTCTTCTTTTTCAGTTTGCTTATGATGGTGGCGATCTCTCCAGCCTCAATGTTGTTCTTCGCTAAATGTTGCAGGACTTCCTCAAAGTTGATAAGACGATCTTCCACACGCTGAGACATGATTTGACTCTCGGGATTATTGTTGATAGGAGTAACAAACTACATTTCTAGTGAATCTGCAATGACTTGGATCTTATCCTGATCAGTTTGGACATAGTCACCTTGTAGTGTACAGAGTGGAGGAAGCAAATCATCCTTCTTCTTCTGTAAGGCTCTGATCACACTCCAAATAGAATTCTTGCGAGCTGACAAGCTTTTGAGTTTGTCATTTCATCTAGCGTCGCGATACTCTGTTATCTCTTCTTGGACTCTTCGCATTAGCTTTTTATACTTGGTTTTGAACCACGATTCATGGTAATGTTGTTATAGCCTATGGGTCATGTTTCTTTCAGCAATTAGGCGTGGATTCCACAAGTGAGATGGATTCGAATAGAAGGTTTATTCACTGATTGAAAGTCACTAGCTTCTATGGCTCTGTTAATACGTCTGGTGATGTTTTCAACACATTGATCGATGTCTTCCATACAGTACGCATCATCAGACCAGCAACCATAGTTCTTGATAATATCTTTGAAGAGCTTCCAATCTTGATGATGCTTGAAGAAAGGTCAACGCTACAGGCTTGTGGTTAGAAGAAAGGTTTTGTAGATATTGTACGGTTTGAAGAAACCCTTCATCAGCGAGATGTCCAAAACATCACTAGTAGGGGAGTGGTCGCAATAATTGGTGCCCAGCACAGGTCCAGCATCGGTAAAATCATCTTGGGTTTGCAGATATTTATAGAGAATGACTCCATTTTGATTGAGTGTTTTCGAATTCCAGGTTGGATGTTTGGCATTTCAGTCACTAGCCAGGATGACTGGAGTGTCACCACTGAAGAATTCATTAAGCTCGCTAACGTCAAGAGAATGTTTAGGTGAATTGTAGAGTGCCACGAACTTCACTTCACCAAGGGAGATGTCATTGATAATGATGGAGGCCGATTCCATAACTCCATAAGACTTAGAGACTAATTCTTGGTGTTGAATTCCCTTCTTAATGATGAACGCAGCTCCCCAGAAGCACATCTTGCAGCATTTGAAGCCATACGATCCGTATGGTACACACAATAGCCAGGTGGCTTGAAGTCTTGATTTGGTTTGAAGTGCGTTTCACAGAGGAAAGCAACGTCGATTTCCTGCTTTATGAGAAAATAGTGAAGCTCGATACGCTTTCGGGGAATCCCCCTAGCATTCCATATCACGCACCAATATTTACCTTTTTTGATTAGAGTATAACATCGTGTAGCCATAGTATAAATTAGTTGGTCGTAATGAGCTTACTCAACTGAAGGCAACTTTTGCCTAGATTGTTAAACAGATGAAAGATACCTCCTAGTTGTTTATATATACCTGGTAGATCGTTAATGTTGAGCCATTTTTCCTTTGGCTTAGACACAGCAGCTGAAAAAGGATTTGTCTGCTGTCACTTTGGAACAACGCATCCTTTTAAACTTTTGGACATTTCGTGTATCTTGACGTGTGCTGTCCAGCACCTCTGACGCACTTTGGGGGGTCTTCTCCTTAATCTTGGGGCAATCTCTAGATTGGTGCCCCTCTGCACATTTGTTGCAACAACGACCTTCCGTGCAGTCCATGAATACGTGTCCTAATAGCAGGCAGTTGTAGCACTGTAGTTGCTTCTTTTCTGTCGAAATACCTCTACTAACACTGCGAGTGGCCCAATACGAATGATGTTCCTCAATGAATGGTTGTGTTCGGTGTTCAGGAGCAAAACCAAAACCATTAGCATATCTGATGGCCCTTTAGTTTTCTTGAGTCTGATTACCTTTTCCGGGAGGCAGTTTGATCTTCTTAAGTCTTCTTGGAAGTCATCCAGATCAAACGTTACATCCATATTACGAATCACATCTGACGCATTTTGGGGGGTCTTGCCCTTTAATCTTGGGGCAATCTCTTGACTGGTGCCCCTCTGCATATTTGTTGCACTGTGAATCCTCCATGCAGCCCATAGATATATGTCCAAATCGCAAGCAGTTGTAGCATTGTAGTGGCTTCTTGTTCCCTCGAAAGACCTATTAACAATGCCAGCGGCCCAATACGTGTGAGATTCTTCAATGACTAGTTGTGTTCGGTGTTCGGGAGCAGAACCTAAACACCATCGGCATAACAATGGATCCTTTGGCATTCCTGAGTCTGATTACCTTTTCTGGGAAGTAGTTGGCTCTTCTTAGGTCTTCTTGGAAGTCCTCCAGATCATACGTTACATCCACATCACGAATCAAGACCTTCTCAGACTTCAGTTCATGATGCTGAATTTTTAAAATATTGTCAGACCTATTTCAGAGACTAACCTGCTGAATTTCTTCGTTTTCACATTTAACACTGACGGTTTCAGCTCTGCCCATATGAACAGTGATCTCTTCCACTGGAACATGCTTCTCGAGCTCAGGTAAAATCGTCGTAAACGCCATGCCATGAGTTCGCACGACAATCAGTGGGACATACCTCTTCTTGATCCTTTGATCATCATTAGCCGAGCGACTCTGCCCATTATTTGGATTCTTCTTTCTAGACGCGCTGACGACTTCTTCCTTTACTCTGGAGACGGTCTTTAGGTTTTTGATCCTAATGCCCTTTCTGAATTTTTTATTGCTAGCAACAATCCAGGGACTGTCATCCACTTCTCAATCAGTTCCATCAGAGTGACTTCTCTTGCGGCCAACGTTTGTCGAACAGTCACTATTTTCTATTCTATCCATAGACTCCACACTTTTAGCACAGGAAATAGTTTTAAAAACATTACTTACCTTGTTGTTATCAACTGGTTTATCTTCAGTGGGGTTTCCTGCCTTTGGAGTCCGGGAGCATTTCTCAAAGGCTTCCTTAAGTTCACTTATCTTGTGAATAACATGTCCACGAAAGTCTTGAATTTCTTTGTTGATACCTTTGAACTTCTTCTCAAAACTTGTATGTAGGGATTCGACATTTTCCTCCAGTGCACTATACTTAGCGTATATTTCATCACTATGCTTCAAATTGGTTAGTTTGGATGAAGCCATCATATTACTATGTGTGTGCTAAAGAAGTCGTCCTAAGAAGGGCGCACCTAAGAACAAAGAACAAGTCAGGTTTGTGACAGAATTAATTCAACGCTAGGGACCCACTTGTGAATGATGAGGATGATAATAGGTGAAATGATAATAGGTGGAATGGGAAACGTCCTTATTTAGGTTTCCGAGGAAATTAATCCCAACGCCAGGGAGCCAGAAGGATAGTGAGCGTCTTGATGTTGTGGTTTACGGGAATAATTATTCCAACGCCAGCGACCAGCACATAAGACGTAACAGAAGGTGAATATCGCCCTGAAAAGGACGCACCATGAAATGAGAGTAATGAGATGATACCTGAAATGAGAGTGGAGGTGATACCTTGAAGAGCTAGTCCGTCCTCTAAAGCTGAGCCTCCATTCGTGCAGGCATCTACCACCGAATATATGGTACTCCCCCACCAATCAGGGAAAACCTATCTGGCGCTGATTGGTGGACTTAAAAAACAAAAAATAAGGTTCTTATTGCAACATTTTTGTCAATAAATAGTGTTCCAAGAAATAAACGTTACCAAAACTTATGTAGACGCATTCAGTGACATTATAAACACAAAATGAAATGGAATTTCAACTAAGGAAACGAACAGAATGGCAAAAGCCGAAGATGTATCATCAAGCATCAATGAGGGACTAAACAAAAATGTTGGTTGTTTGTCACCGGTTTGAAATGTGGGACCCTTAGTAGTGAGTATTGGCTCCTCGAAACACAATGTATGTTTTACATCTTTTTGGCATGCTTCCCTCCCATCAGACTGTCGAGAAGGGCAATCGGGGTCTTATCCCATTCTTCCTGTAACGCACTTGTCAGTTCTTGCAGCGTCCTGGGAGAGGGATTGCTTTGTGCCACACGTATACCACGAGCCTCTCAGGCATGTTCTATGGGATCGAGGTCCGAGGAGTATGTGGGTTACTGCAAACGCTCGATATCCTCACTTTCAAGAACATTCGTAATATGTTCGCCCTGTGTGGACGGGGGTTGTTGTCCACGAACACAAAGTCTGAACCGACTGCTCCACGGAATAGACGAACGTGATCCAGAAGTATCTCCCTGCAACACCGTGCTGCTGTAATAGACACTCCTGCAAAGATGTGAATTGGTGTTCTGACATCATGCATGACTCCCAAACCAAAACGTTGCACTTCACGAACGTGTTTTTGGTCATAATGAGTTCCCTTTTCACGCCAGATCAGTCGATACCCAGAACACTCTGCATAGTGAACCGAGACTCGTCGGAGAATATCACCGTGGACCACCCATGATCGTCCCGAGCACGATCTCGTTATGCCACTCTAATCTCTTTTGTCAATGGAGCGGAGATAGTGGAATGCATTTGACGGTCTTCCGTGCATACAGCGCAATATCATTCGACCGACGGGAAAAGGTTCTGGGAGAAACACGAGTGCTGCTATCAGTGGGAGTGCCTGATTCCTTCCTCTTTTTGCCCAAAGGGCTATGCTACGTCCTCCCGATTGGTTGTGCTCATTCGACGACCATTGCCATGCACACTTATAGCTGATCCTCTGGTGGCAGCAGCAGTTTTTAAACGAGAAACGACACTTTTCGCAATGCCCAATGATCGCGGAGCTTCAGTCACACTTTTCCCTGCCTCGAGACGCCCGACAGCTCGTCCACGATCGTAATAACTCAGATGACATCTCTGCGGCAGACGATATGTGATAGAGTTACGAAAATTTACAGTAATGTTCGCAAAGCACATGCACATATATTCGCCCTAACACTCCACAGCTACTGATTTTCACTGAACCACAGCGCGTTGGACACGTGACTTTTATTCAAATTATGCAAATGGAACAACAGAGTAACAACCAATGTTTTGACGCGTCCAGCATTATTTTCCAGCGCCCCTATACAGCGGAATGCGTATGTTCCTTTGCAATTGTCAAGCAGTGTATGTGGAACTCTTACGAGGAAAGTAATACATCGATAAATGTATTTATATGTCCGAGTCCGTTGTGGAATGCCTTGTTCTGTTTGGATGGTTTACAATCTTGTTGATCGCTTCGATAATAGGGGTTTTCTCGAAATTTGTCCAGTTATTTAATACCTTGTATTTGTCCGTTTTAAGGTACTTCCTTGTTTCTAGGGCTTCGAAAGTCAGGGAGACACACAAATAACGGAGACGAGTATACGTCATGTGGGGTTTAAAAACTCACAGGTTCCGCTTGTGGAAACTTCTTCTATAATGGCTCGACACTCGAGCGCTCCATAGAGCACAGTAGGGCCTGGATAAACGGAGATGGCAAGTCTGCTTTCGCTGACCACATCATAAAAATGGGACACCCATCATGACCATATTAAAAATTGAGTAAGACCATATAAGAATCCTGTAAACCACCCCAACAGAACCCAAGTCTGCCGTGAGATATTGGCTGTATTAATAGCTGACGGAGTTCGGTGAGCTGGGTATTTCTGAAACAGGTGCAGCATTAGGATAAATGCATAAATCGTCAAGGTGCTAATGTGGGAAAGTAGATAAAGACGTGGAGTTTCAGCAACCTTTAGTTGCTTACCTGTATGTTTTGTAATTTTTTTTGCAAAAAAATGGCGTTACTTTCTGATATCTCCTCTTAAAATCAATAAGGCTCGTTCTTCGCTACAGTGTTTTACTCTACTGTAGTAATAGTAGACTCTGGTTGTTGTTATTAAAGGTGTTAAACATTTCCTATTTGTCAATAATAGAAGCGAACCAAGAATGGCTACGACAATTGCGTTAGGCCTAATTTGGGAAACCATAGATCGGACATTCCTTTCGCTTTGAATTTGTACAGAAGAACCAAACTAGACTAAAAAGTGTGTTTACATTTTAAAAACTAACTCTGGGTAACATCAATTGTAATTTTACGAGTTGCAGAAGAAGAAGCTTACCTTGATTTTCCAAGGAACTGGACAAAAAGCTACAGCTATTCGGACTCATTAACGAATGCAAAGCAAAGCAAAGTAAGAACGCAAATGGAAGGAAATGAGAGTGGTGTCGGCAACGCTTTCTTTCGATTTTGATGGTAGCTCCCTCGGGCGGTTTATGAGTAACATTACAAATTTTTTTACTTACAAATGAGTTAATTACAGTTCTGTATTATTATTAAAATATTTTAATGACGAGCATTTTTAAGCAATAGAATGACGGATAATAGAGTTTTTTTATAAAACCATTTTATTAAACATTATAAATATATTAATCTTTATCAGATGACTTTAATAAAGCCATTTACTGAATATCCTTTGATATAAAAAAATTAATTATTTCAGTAATAAATGTTGCTCATTCCAAATGAAAGATTTTTAAAGTAGAATACAATAAGGGGCCATACAAAACCTGGGTGTCTCTAATCTTGCTTGCTAATAATAATACGTTAATGTATACTTTCGTGATAAAGAACCTGGGATAACAATAGCAATTCATGAGATATTTGTTACAGTACAGTAACCCATTGATCAAGAAAGTCATAAACTCTGCGCAAACACATTACTTGAACTTCGTTACTGATCAGACATAAAGCAATCTAGCCAATACTGAATTGGCCACTTTCAAAACCTATAAAGAACTTAGCTACGAGTTACACCCTATCCTCTTCGATAGATTCTTGGCTAAAGTACATTCAGTCTATAACCAAAAAGCTTATCAGAAGACCCGTAATATTAATCATAAACTTAAATTTATTAAAAACCGCAATGACAAACCCCTAAGTCAGATATATTGGGGTGGGGGGAGAGAATATAGCAAGGGTGTCAGAAAGAAGCAGAAAACATTGCAATTGTTGGAGCCGTGGCGCGAAACATAGCGATTTATTCGACCTCCAGAAAAGCATAGTCGTCAGCTTCCGAGCCGAGGGTGGCAGTATTTCTGAAACGGCTAGTTTTGTGAACTGTTCGCGTGCCGCCGTGGCGAAAGTGTACCACGCACGGCAGAATGGCAATACCCAAAATTAGCGACGTGCCAATTGTGGGGCACCACGGGCCATATATGACAGAGGTGAACGACGGCTACGGAGATGCCTGCAAGCGAACAGACATGCAACCGTGGATCCAACTGACCTCCAAGATGAACCAGGGAGCTACCAAACATATATCTTTGATGACAGTTCAGCGAATGTTGCTGCTTATGGGGCTCCGCAGCAAACGGCTGGTTCGTGCACCCATGCTGACGGCTGTTCACTGGTGACAAAGACACACATTTGCACGCCGGTACCGCAACTGGACAGCAACAGAGTAGCGAAAGGTGGCTTTTTCCGACGAATGACCGATTATACTCCATCGGACAGATGGACGATGGCTTCTACGGCGTTCGGCGTCAGAAAATAAACACCCTGCAACACGTGCTGCAGGGATGAGAAAGCAGCGTTGTGGTCTGAGGAATGTTTTCGTGGCATTTCCTGGGTGCACTCTTCAGTGTGGACGACACCGTGGATCGATGGAAGTACGCATCTGTCCTCTCGGATTGTGTTTCTTTGGCACAATGGCATCTTTCAACAGGACAATGCGACGTGCCATACGGCGCGCACTCTCTGTGCGGGGTTCGAAGAGCACGAGGTTGCGTTTACGGTACTCCCCTGGCCCCCAAACTACCCGGATTTAAACCCCCATAGACCATCTGTGGGATTACCTCGTTCGAGTCGTTCGCGCCGTGGATCCTGCACCGCGCAACTTAAGGCCAGGTGCGCACTGAGATGGTAAGCAAGTGGAGTGTGAGTGGCGTGGGAGTGGCATGGTGGTTAAATGACAAGTGGAAGTTTTAAACATCTGCAAACATATGAGAACACGCACATCAAGGTGAAGTGGCGGTGGTGAAGCGGAGTGGAAGTGGCGTGGCGCCAGTCTGGTGCCACTAGTCTCCGACATGTTTAATTTTCGAGTGGCGTGCCACTTCGCTGCCACCTTGCTATTACACATTTGAGTAAGCAGAGTGCGAAACTGTGGTGTTGTTATGAGAAATTTGTGTCTTTCTTTTGAAGCACAGCGCGTAGTTTCAGGTTATTTGCAAAATATTACTTTCTTCATTCGGTAAAAAAGTATGAATTTATCGTCGATAAAACTTAGATCATATCTATATACGATGTATATTCCATATTTTTTCTTTTTTTGCCAAAGAGGATGAATTCAAGTACGCTTTTTTCTACGATAATTTTGTGTATTTACATCGTCATATCACTGAATTATGACCACTCGCTAAGTAATGGGAGTAGCCACCCTTCACCACTATAACTGCTGCTAGGCATTGTGTCATGTACGCAAGCAGTGCGCGGAATGTGTCCGATGGTATGGCAGTCCATTCCGCTTGAAGCGCTGTCCACAGAGCTTCGAGAGTCATAGGTAGAGGGTCCAGCTGCTGCACATGGCGATCAAGGTGCTCCCACAGATGTTCGATAGAATTAATGTCTGGCGAATTAGCGGGCCAAGGGAGCACTCGAAAGTCAGTACAGTGTTTCTCGAACCAATCCAGAAAGAGACGTGCTTTGTAGCAGGGTGCATTGTCCTGCTGGAACACACCATCACATTGGGGGAACATCGTGAGCATGTACGGGTGATTGACAGATAGCCACAGGCATTGAAATTGTCTTGTAGACGAATCAGTGGACCTAACTGCTCCCAGCAGAAGATACCCCACACAAGCACACAACCCCCACCAGCCTATTTCGGCCCACACTAGCCTCCTGCAGTCTCTTTTTCTGGCGTTCACGACGCACTCGCCATCGCCCGTCAATCTTATGGAGCAAAAACTGTGACTCGTCGGAGAAGATGACCTTAGCAAAAAACCGTGACTCGTCTGTGGTCCAATGGCGGTGCTCACGTGCAAAGTCTAGACGTGGTTAACGATGATCCCTGGTCAACATGGGTGCAGCAACGATGCGCCGACTGTTCAGGCCCATCCGTAGCAAGGTGCATTCAACGGTAATGTCGGATACACGTTGGCACCACTGTTGAATCTGGTGGTCAGTTGACGGACTGTAGCTCTGCTGTAACCTTTTACGAGTCGTCGTAGGCGCCGCTCGTCCCCATTGGTCGATGGCTCGCGACCCTTTACAGTTGAGGCGTTGGGATGCGATTTCTGTTCCTGCTGTCCACTCTTTATACATCTTCACTACGGCGGACCGTGAACAGTTTACAAATCGCGCCGTTTCGGAGATGTTGCCACCCTTGCGACGATAGCCTATTATCATCCCTTTTTGGATGTCCGTTAAATCCGGACGTTTACCCATCTTGAGGCTCATGCACCTGCTGTTTGATGCACCAGCTATAAAGCTTTCTCAGCCTGTTATGCAAACTTTGCATTGTGTAATCGGTTTTCCTTAAAAAAATGAAAGGAAAAATTCTGCGACCTGGATTCGAATCAGGAACCTCGACTATCATGGCCAACGCCTCTACCAATTGGGCTATCGCAGACACCCGGACAGCCAAGCTGTCACGGTTGAAAGCCCTATGAGAGGCGGGCTCCTAGCTCTCAGATCGAGAATTTCTCCTATCCAAACAATCAGAAAGTTTGATGAACTCACAGATAATAATAATTATAAACTGGAGATTGTCTCCAAACACAGGTAATAATTTTTCGATCCAAAATTCGATCGAAAAATTATTACCTGTGTTTGGAGACAATCTCCAGTTTATAATCTTTCTTTCTCTAAAGTCTGATGTGGTACACGAGGCGGAACTAACAAGAATTGTTCATTCTGCTTTGTTAATATGCCTGGCCAACACCTCCTAGACAGAAGGCCTGATAACGAAAACGTCATACATTGTTACAGCATCTTTAGTCGACCATTGTTAATCCTATTTCTACCAATAATAAGTCATACATTTGGTCGACTAATGATGATGTAATAATACATGAAGTTTTCGTTATCAGGCCTTCTGTCTAGGTGGTGTTGGCCTGGCGTGCCGTTGCAGAAGCGGAGTTGACAACAATTGTTCACCCTGCTTTGTTTACATACCTCGAGTAAACAAAGAACTTTTAGTTTTCAGTTCAGATCGTGTTCCAAGCAAGGAAAAGCATTCTCCAATGATCCTAATACTTATTTTTATTATTGTGTATTCCGTGAAATTTTCTAAGATAATTAGCATGTATCTATTTGTGACGTATATTTCCCAGGTAAATGAAATGATGCTCAAATGTAGAATACACTATACGGCATTTTTGTTTTGTGAGTAAGATTAAAGGAAGCCCAATCTAATGGTCATATCATCAATGCCTTTGTGGATATACCAATTCTTTTTTGTATATAACTCGACAGAATTGGATATACTGGTGCATGAGTTTCTTTTGCCTTCAAACTTTCAACGTATACGTTTCTGATTCCCAAAACATAAATTTCACAGGAATATCATTAACATCAACCCTTTTACACGCATACCAGACGATAAAGGATGCCTGTGGCCGTTCCAGAGGAAACATTCAAATGTGGATAATACAGAACGATCCCAAAAGATATAATTTACCAACTGTCAATGAGGTAGCAGCAGGGTTTGAAACTGACGATGGAGAACCAACCAATATTTGAGCGAGGTTCATGCGTCTATCCAAGCATGGAGAACAACTGACAACATATGTCCATTTTGAGTCCGAACTGTGATCTAATGACTTACCCGTTGCTGTTTCCTCATGGAGAAGAAGGCTGGAAGATGAAATTCAGGAGCACTGAAGCGACCTAAGTCAGCATGTTAGCCTTCTACTCCTCCTACAAACTGTACGAAAGGCCAGGACTGTTTAATCCGGTGTTGCACGCAGGGAAACTTATCAGCAGTATATTGTGGGCGCGTTTTAAAAATTGAAGGAGACCGGCTACAATAGGTGAAAGAAAATCAGAAGACTTTGAGAGTGGAGGCTTACCACTTGGCTTAATGGATTTCGATCACAATCAGGATGATAACATAAAAGGTCTCTGTTCTACCTACGTCATTTACCGGGAGCAAACGCGCATTGCAGCAAAACTACCAGGATGCAATGGCCGTGGTGCCCAAATTCGGGAAACCGGATCATTTCATCACATTTACATGGAATCCAAATTGGACTGAAAGAACAGCTGGCTCCATACAAAACTTCGATGCATAGACTCCACATCGTTGCGACAGTCTTTGGCTGAAATTGAGGACATTTGTCGACAACCTGACTAAAAACTCGGTGCTGGGAAGATGGCGGCATGGATAAAATGGAATGTTTCTCAAAAGCAATTATTTGAATGTATCCATTTTTTCCAAGAATACCTATAATCCTCAAAACAAATTTCACAGGCTGTAAGCCTGCCTGCCTTGCATCTAGTTATTAAGTAGCGGAAGAATGGAGCTACTTATTGTTTTCACAATGTCCGTCTGTCTGTCCATCCGTCCGTCGGTCCGTCCCCTTCATAATTTCCGCATTTTTTGAGGTAGAAGGTTGAAATTCGGAAGTAGCTTACTACGAGCATGTGCACCTTCACTATTTAGTTTGGTTTTGATTGGCCCACTGGGGTCGGATTTCGGGGGCGGAAATTAGAAGGGACCAAAAGGTCTACGCGTATTTATGCATATAAAGGAGTGAAATTCGGTATGCAGATTCCTCTAAGTAAGATCAACATTACTATAAAGTTTGGGCCAAATTGTCCCAATGGTGTCGGAATTGTGGGGGTGGCAGTTACTGGGTCTTTAGAACTATGGCAATATATGGCATGTCATATATCATTCGATCGGAAATGATGAGAAACGAAAGAAGATAGAGCTCTTTTACACTTTCTAAATACTAGGTTCGAGAAAATCAATTTTTTGATTTAAAAAGTTGGGGAGGGGGGTAAGAAGTGAGATAAAAGGGTAAAAATAGATGATCTCAGCGCTTCCGCTACTTTCCTATACCTTCCTCGGGAGGCTAAATTTCTTGTTATTATTATCTCTGAGTTCATCAAACTTTCTGGTGGTTTGAATAGGATAAATTCTCGTTCTGAGAGCCAGGATCCCGCCTCCCATTGGGCTTTCAACCGTGACAACTTGGTTGTCTTTAATACACCTTGTTGCAGCTTGGCTGTCCGGTTGTTTGCGAAAGCCCAGTTGGTAGAGGCGTCGGCCATGATAGTCGAGGTTCCTGGTTCGAATCTAGGTCGTAGAATATTTCCTTCCATTTTTCAATTGAAAAATTAATACCTGTGTTTGAAGACAATCTCCAGTTTATAATTATTATTATTATCTGTGAGTTCATCAAACTTTCTGACGGTTTGGATAGAAGAAATTCTCGATCTGAGAGCCAGGAGCCCGCCTCCCATTGGCTTTCAACCGTGACAACTTGGTTGTCTTTAATACACCTTGTTACAGCTTGGCTGTCCGGGTGTCTGCGATAGCCCAATTGGTAGAGGCGTCGGTCATGATAGTCGAGATTCCTGGTTCGAATCCAGGTCGCAGAATTTTTCCTTTCATTTTTCAATCGAAACATTATTACCTGTGTTTAGGGACAATCTCCAGTTTATAATTATTATTATTATTATGTGTAATCGTTGTTGGGGCGAACCATGTGCATGCCTTGAAGGGGTGCTGGTCATAAGTCATTGATATGACAGTGTATATTAGCAAGTTGCCAAATAACAGAGCATCCTCATCTTCTGAGGAAGACATACTAAGTGGCAAGTCGGTGGTGTGACGCCCCTCCCCCTAATTTTAACACGTGACAACAGATTACTTAGGGGTGGGATGGGTGCCAAGGGTTCGGGACTGATAATTGGGAGTGAAATTTGAAAATAAAATACCCCCAGCAGCAAAAATTCAAATGCTCTCTTTATTTCAGCTTAAATAACACCGCAGTTTAATGTTCATTAAGAAAATATCTGTCTTTTAATTATGACACAATGTTTAACGTTAAGTAAATCCAGCATCAACAGCAGTTCTAGATACTAATTGAGAGGGGCCCCTCAGCAATACACTCTTAAATCTTAAAGAGCTGATCGTTAAACACGTTCTTAATCATGTCAATTCACAATAAAACAAGTACTTGTGAGCGGGCTTTACGCTATGCACTTTGGGCATGCAACATCCATCGGGGTTCGCCCTGATGCTTAGAAGGAGGACCATGCTCCGTTGCGCAAAATTAATGATTCCGCTATGCCAACAGAAAACTGCCTATTTCCGGTTTACAATGTGAACACACACGTCGTGCGGCCCTTTTAGTCAATAGCAAAACTGTAAGAATGTCGGGGAGAACCGCTGTAACCCCGCGGACGTTCCAGTGTCACAGAGAACCACAACTGGGCAGGCCGTTCTGGCGGACGCGAACTGAATGAGACTCCTAATAACGTGGGAGCTCCGATCGTGCCGGCAGAATAAATACAAGGGAGCGCTTAGTACACCACGCATGAGCCACGTATCTTCTTACGTGTGCGTCGGAAGGATTGCTGCATCAAAGCATGCCGTAGAACCTTTTCCTTAAAAATACTTAAGCTATTATACAACAGCCAGAAAGGGCCGTGAGAAAACAACATAGCAGGAACAAACACCAGGCTGGAGTCCTCTGAGGCGCTCTCATTCGAGAGCATTAAGTCAGTTTTAATGTAATCGCGGATTCCCTTGCACTGTTTTTGCGAGGGGGGCACAACTCAGATCACGTCACTGAAGGCTTTTTTTAATTTGTAGCTGCTTATATCAGTTTGACGAAAGTTCATAGAAAACAACAAGGAACGAACTCACCCATTATGTCATCTACATTGCTGGGCAGACTTTTTGGCGACTTCCCACGAATGGCATACAGTTATCGAAAACCAAAGTTTTCACAGGAAAATTAGCATTATCACGGAAGCACACAGCAGCAGATTATGATCACAAAATACTCAACGCTTACTAGTTTAGTAAAGAAAGTTTTGACATTCAGGCATTTCGGTTACGCACAAGGCTTAATATGCTCAAGTACAAAAACCAGAGTTCTGTACAGCACATACATCGTCGAGAGTCAAACACAGAAGAAGAAAAAAACAGAATTATTTCACTCTAATCTCTAACAATACACCACTGGGAGACTGACAAGATCTTCTTTGAATTTCATTCGAGAAAACAATGCCAGCCCCTCCAACAATGACGAACACTTGCGCGATGACAATCAACGCACAGCGATCGTCAACAAAACATAAACGGCAACATCTTCTTCTACCTTCTCCTTCTTTTTATTCTTCTATCTTCTTCTTCTATCTATCTTCTATTTATACTTATAATAAGACTGTAGAACCGTCATGTCTGTACATTGAAAATATTTGCCTCAATCTGAATGCGGGTGATGTAGTGAATGTAACTGATTATAACAAGACCATTTTTAAAATTTCTGTCTGTCTTTTTATCTGTTTGAACACGCTAATCTTCAAAACTACCAGACAAATTTTCGTGGGGTTTTAACAGGTAACTTAAGCGTTGCTTGGGGCAATATAAAGGCTTTATTTAATCAAAATTGGCTCACGAAACAAAGATTTCTTAATTTAAAGTTTTAGGAGTCTGCTCACCAATACCCTACAAAGGTAAGGAAAGCCCACCTAACAGCTTGATGCTCTACAGTTGCAATAGTGCGAAATTTTGAACAATAATCTTCTCGCTTTGCCACCTAGTGGCACTGATTGTGATCTGTCAACTTTTCTGTGGATAGTTGTTTACTATCTTATGCGGATTCCAAAACGATTTTTTGCCACATTTTCATATTGTATTGGAGTTTTCATTGACCGCCGGTCCACAGAAAAATTATTTCCGAACCACAACAAATAACCTTAACTTGATACAGTAGAAATTCCTTATTAAAAAATCATTGACCACACACAAAAAATTTGTTTTACGGAAAATTTGTTATACAGAAACATGGTTACTACCCGAGATTTACATGTTTATCTAGGTTGGGACCAAAGTAAAAATTCATATTAGGGGAAAAAGTCGTTATATGATTGTTCATTATAGAGAGGTTCGATTGTATTACAACATAAAATTCAAAACTAATTTTCAATAAAGTAAATGGAAGTTTACTTTAAATTAAATGTATATAGATATTACATAATATATATATATAGACGATAACGAATCTTTACGAATGCAAATTAACATTGAATTTGTTTAGCTAAGATATACGAAACTACTGATTTTGCTTTATGATTTGGGCGCCTTCTTATTAGTTTTGAATTGGTTTTGTTTACGAATAAAAATTCCTAGAATACGACGAGACTTTCTCAATATTCTACAACGGCTAAAAGACTGAGGATTATGCGATCTGAAGAATCCAATGAAGATGGTGAGGCAAGACATGCTGCGGCTCGAGAACGTCAGATTTCACTCACTCTTTGGAAACCCCCTTCCGAAAGCGAGGCGCCACGTAACTCTAATCGAGAGCGTTATGCGTTATCTTGCTCCTCAGAAACCTTCATTCAAAGAGAATCCCGCCTCAGTTTGCCGCGTGTTCGCATAGCTTGCTCACGGTCTCTCGAAAGCAGTGACCAGTGGGTAACTCGACTACGCTACATTTGCTTCAATTGTTGAAATGATCGTGGATTTTACATTTTCTGAGGATAATAAATGGTAAAAAGAAACGGCTGGAATCTGTTGCTCGAGTGAAAAAGTGCATATTGAAATTTTTCAAAACCCCCCTGAGATCTTAAAATTCTCTGCTGAATGGTGACCATCCACAATCAAAACACTTTTTGGATAATGTCCGTGCGTAGAATAATTCGTTACAAATGACATCTTTTGACAAATAACGTAAGGACCTTGCATGCCTACCTTTAAGGTTAAGGGCCACATTTACCACCTTATCTGTGCTTTGGTGCCCGACAATGAACCCAAGTTTCTTTCTATATACAGTGTGTCTCAAAATTCACGTGCCATATGAAAAGTTTATGAATGTTGGCTTTATGTTCACGCCGTTTCGCAGGCTTATCGTTCATGTTCAAATTGTGCACCATGCACTCAAAGAAAATGTCTCATACGACCCAAATTTCCTTCTGTCACGAACAAAAGTGTAGCTGGTGGGATTGGGAATATCCGGGTGCTGGCGGTGAAATTCCTGATGTTCTGTGGTGATCTCCACAAAGAAGTATCATTTCTACACGTTGTTCTGGTGTCAGCATTATTCCGCTACTTCAGTATTTCACCTATAAAATCAAAGCAAACATTTAATCCATTTGGCACGTGACTTTTGAGACACACGGTATTTTGTTTTTAAATATGACGGACAGGCAAAAATTAGAAACCAAAACTTTCCATAACTTAACAATGGTGTGATTGCCCTGCTTCAAAACATGCTGAATCCATAGTTTTAAATCTGCACTAGAGTTTATTCGGCAAGAGCAAAATAATGATTATATATTTGTATTATGCTGGTACAATGTCCCTGTCACAAATGAAGTTGCAGCTGTTTTGGTTGATCAAGAATGTTAGCGATATGATATAGTATTGCCCACTCGAGACAATCGCCTTCAACGCATTTATGAGACACATCGTCTTACGACGCCCTACAATTCCCATTAATTTATTGCCATGGAGAAGATGGGTATAACTTCGGATTGTATTAAGTCAACCCTGCCACAAGAGTGCCGAACATAAACAAAAAATATCATCACAATAAATTTATGGTCACCTGCTGCAAATAAGACGAAATCGTTTTGTCTACTTGCAAAGATATCTTGGACTATTTAGCCACTTTATCGCCGGTATGTACGACCGAGCAATGAGTGTACATGCCCACCAACCAGAGGCGATTCGCGCTGAAGATTATGTGAACTTGCGGGACGCAATGCAAAAGGATGACAGCACGGAAACCTTAGGCCGATTAGTGATCTTCCCGTCCAGTATTAACGGCGGTCCACGCGATATGCACAGGTGTACGCAGGACGCTTCTGTTATTTCCGAAAATACGGAAGGCCTGATCTTTTTATTACATTCACAACAAATCCAAACTGGAACGAAATCACTCAAAAAATCTTTGCAGGACAAGCGTCGTATGATCGAGATGATATAATTTCTAGAGTTCTCCACTTGAAATTGAAGTTGCTGATTAACCTGATCACAAAAGAAAGCGTTTTTGGGACATCTTTGTGTTTCATGTACATTGTTGAATAGCAAAAGCGAGGCCTGCCTCACGCACATATCCTTCTGTGGCTAGAAGAAAAAATACGTCCTAGCGATGTCGATAAGCTGTATTTCCGGACCGTAACACAGATCTAATACTGCTTGACATCGTAAAGAAAGACATGGTTCACGGTCCTTGCGGGGCATCCAGCAGAACCTCACCCTGAAAGCAGGACGGCCGGTGTTCTCAAAGATATCTAAGGGCACTGGTAGAGCAAACGATAACGGGAGAAGATGGATACTCATCCTATCGTCGACACTCACCTGAGCAAGATGGGTTTAAACAATAATAAGATTACGTGGCCAACGAATTGTTTTGCACAAAAGATGTGTCGTAATCTATTAGCAGATATTATTTAAAACATTTCAAGCTCACAGTAACGAATGTCACCCGCCTGTGATTTATCACGATATTCACCTTGAATACGTTGAATAAGGAGGACAACGAAGTAGAAGAGATATCGAAATAGATGCAATGGAATGTGGAGGGGTGATTTCTCAAAGTTCAAAGAACGCCGACACTTTTTCTTTTGTTCTCGGCCTGCTCTAGAATGCGCTAAAGTCCCCTGGGACCCGGTCCCTCGATTTCTACCCCGGGGCTATTTGGGCAGGTGTGTCTCTGCTTTTTTTAAGCATTACCTTTTTTGGTTCTACTCTGGCCCTCTGGTGTGGGTTTCTGTGGTTGGTCCTTTTGGGTGTGGTCTTTGTTTTGGATGGTGTTCCTTGTTTCGGGTGTGATACTTGTTTTTGGTGTTGGTCCTTGTTTTGGGTGTGGTGCTTTTTTGGGCGTGGTCCTGATTTTGGGTGTGGTCCTTTTTTGAGTTTGGTCGTTCTTGGTAGTTGATCTTTTGGGTGTGATTTTATTTACCTTTCAGTTTGGGGTTCCTATTTGATTACCTTTTGATCAGGTTTCCAATTGTGGGTGAGGTCACACATCTGGATGATGATATTTTCTTGATTAATCACGTGATGGCAGCCATGTTCAGGTGGCCTGAGGCTGCAAATAAAATTAATTTCATAATTCTTGGTTATACCCTTAGAGCATGAAAATAGATAAAGGCGGCATAGCCTCTTGTTCTATGGCACCAGAGTTAGGTCACATTTCTTTGGCATCTTGATACCCGTACACACTGATCACATGACTTAGGCCAAGCCTTAAGTGTGATGTGATAAGAAGGTTGTTCCTTCTAGCATAGAAATAGAAAAGATAGGGTTTATTTCGCATGGCATAATAGATCTTCGAGCATAAAGATAGAGGCAGAAACGAAATGGTATACTCTTGTTCAGCTTATGGTTGCACGCAAAAATATGAGAAAAAAAATAAAAAGTCCTTAACATGTATTAAATTATTTACAGAATTAGGTGTAATTTCCATGAAATAATATTAATAAAGCAAATAAATAGATAGTTCAAAATAGTCAATTCACTTCGTTTTTGAACTATTTATTTATATATTTAATATTATTTCCTGGTATTTATACTAAATACACAAGAGAATATACATCTAATTTCATTACATTCAACTAAAATAATTATTTACAGAATGTACATGTTAAATTTTAACATGTATTAAATGGGTTAATAGTGAAAATTTAATTTTAAATGAGTTCTTATTAATATCATTAAAACATATATTTTGTATTTTTTTTCGAAATTTAAAAAAAAATATTATTTTATATTCTATTTTATTTTTTTAGATTAAGCAATTTTTTTCTTGTTTTTTTTTTCATTTTTTTAAAAAAAAATTTGTTCTGAACCGATCATAAACCCCAGAATATCGTACATTCTCATTCTCATTTTAAATATAAAATAACCTAATAATCATGGTTAATAAGAAATAATGTAAAGTATCATTAATTATTAGGGAAACTGCATTTAAAAATGAGTGGGATCAGTAACATAATTGAATAAAGCTAAAATAATATGCAATCACAAGTCAACGGTTTGGCTTATCACAGACAATCGATTTTGGTGGCACTGGCTTCCCCTTTCCATGAATGGAGTGCTGCCTCTTATCTATTTTCATGCTCAATGGTTGTACCCCTGCTGTTGGTGCTCTCAGTGTGACAGACAAGGGAGGTCCTGATACTCTCAGCAAAACACACTTAGGTGATTTTGTATCACAATATGTATAGCTCTTACCCCTGTATATATAACACGGAAATTGGGAGTTACTAAGATGACTGGCACACTCATTTTGATTGCCTAATTACTAATTAATTATAGATTTTTTCCAAGCCCTTTTACAGATTCTTCTAAATAAAACTACTTCTGTTTCGAGGTGTATTGTTTGCCTTTAATTTTCAGCTAATTGCTACACTGTTTCAATTGACAAGTGTGCATCTGAGTAGTGACTAACGCTGGTTAAAAAGGGTGACTGAACTCGCATATACAGGTTTATAAATAAATGCAGATGTGTTCTTTACATAGCTTAAATTAAATTTTGGTCATAGATGAAGCATTTTCTAACCCCACAAATCCGGCTGGATTTGGTGGTGTGAAAGGTTTAGCTGAACAAACAAATCATTCTGAAAAAGAGACACGTGAATGGTTAAGGGGTGTGAGTTTTTATACACTGCATAAACCGGTTTGACAATATTACCCTCCTAATCGCATGCATGTATATGCTCCATTTGAGCAATGTCAAGTGGACTTGGTGGATCTAACCAGCCTGTCAAAAAAGAATGACGAATATAAATTTTGTACTTACCTGCATCGATGTTTTCTCGCGCTATGCATGGGTTGTTCCCCTAAAAACGAAGTCGGGACTCGAACTTCAGAAGGCCTTTCAAAAAATTTTCACAGATGGCAACGTTCCTGTAAAAGTGAACAGCGATAAAGGGAAGGAGTTTTAAAACAAGCACGTTCAAGACTATTTTAAAGAGCTCAACATCGATTTCTTTGCCACAGAATAAGATTTGAAAGCGAACGATTCAATCGTACGTTAAAAACGAGGATGTTTAAGGTTTTTACATTTACCAACAAACACAGGTACATCGAAGTCTTACCTGACCTCGTGTTAAGCTACAACAATCGCAACCACAGAGCCCTGGGTATGGCGCCAGCTGATGTCAATGCCGCAGCTCTATAGCTGAAACAACGGAGTTATTATACATCAGCACCACAAACAAATCCACGGTTACAGATTGGAGATTACGTACGTATTTCGAAAGTGAAAAACATATTCGATAAAGGCTATCTTCCAAACTGGACTGAGGAGGTGTTTGAGGTTTCAAAAATCATTTATAGAAAACCTGTTGTATATAAAATTAAAGATTACGATGGCAGTGAGATCTCAGGTGTATTTTACGATCAGAAGTTACAAAAGGTGAAAAAGCCTGAAGTTATTAACATTGCACAGATTATTCGATGGCGCACGAGGCGCAGTGTTCTCGAACCTTTTGTGAAATGGCAAGGTTACAGCTGGGTTTGAGAGGTAGATCTTTTAAATGCTTGACAAGTGGCATTTGACAGCAGCTGGATTCGTGAACAACCACTATGTATGAAGACACACTGATTTTTATGTTAAATTACCATCAAACTCACCTACTGGTGAGCAAATTCATTCCAATAAAACAGCTCATTTTATGACACGACTGCCATGGTCGCCACGTTTTCAAGGGCGATGGCAGGTTGGTTTAACGGAAAAACATTTCCCGGCCCTTTTTAAGAACATTACGGCTGTTAACAACACTTTCGAAATCGGTTTTAAGGATGATCTCATAGACGAACTCGTCGATTTCAACATTGTTTCGCCAGTAAAAAATCCGACACTCCAGTCTTTCATAATCGAAGTTTAATTGGTCTTACAAGCCTATTTGAGAGATGTTCTCTTTTACCATATCACTTCTTCAGACCAAATGGTCACCATGAGTTTGCCTCTGAATGTAGGGATTCGATTTAACACTCCTGAATTCTGTAACTTGTTCAATGTTCCGCCAAATACATTCTACGAGGAACGTTTTTCTCTAACTCCAGATTACAACTTGCCATTTCAGTGGCTGTCCGATTTTTCTGTTACGTTAAGGTAACCCAAGTCGGCTCCCCTGTACCAAAAAAATGTTGATTATAAGCGTACCAAATTGCAAAGTAGGGTAACTGTCACGGAAATCGATTCCTAAGGTGATTTCCGGCGACACTGACTGCTTTTACCGCTCACGTGTATTCACCCGTTCGAAGGCGGGGAAGGAGCGGGAACAGACAGTGTCGTTATACCATCCACCACGGAAGAACCAATGGAGACCAGGAGAAGCTTGGTGACGTTGAATCGAAGCTTTCTTGGCGGGAGGTTTCGTCGGAAAAGAGGAGAGTGACCCGGACTTCGGAACGAAAGGACCAAAAGAAAACCACCTCGTATCCGGAGGAAAGAGGTCTCTACGCCGTCGCCCGCGAAAGACGGGAACGCCAGGATCCTCAGCCGAGCGGAGGCGACGACGCGGCGAGCCGTCCGTTCATTACGCCGAGACAAGGCGTGTTCGACGGGGAAGCCCCGCAGGTGGCTATTTCACCGACGAGCCACTTCGGCAATAGGAATGCGTCAGCGAGTTCGAGTTCGTACGGAGCAACCTCGAGGTTTACGTTGTGCAGAACGCTCTCCACTTCAGCAACCGGCTTTGTAAGTACTTTCTCGTT
Organism: Rhysida immarginata; assembly: GCA_023313115.1. Classification (NCBI taxonomy): domain Eukaryota; kingdom Metazoa; phylum Arthropoda; class Chilopoda; order Scolopendromorpha; family Scolopendridae; genus Rhysida; species Rhysida immarginata. The sequence continues at coordinate 128,874 of JAHWFO010059168.1, forward strand.
ATTGTGCTATGACCCCGGCGCCTGGTCGAAAGCTCTAAGTGATCTCTATGGCAGAGAGTTCGACGGGCGTTTGACAATACGAGGTTGTTTTCCAGCTGGGCTGAACGCCTACCTCTCAACCCATTATGGGTTTGCCTACATAAGCCAAATAAAGTAATTGTGTAATTGGAGCTCACGCTCATATTATTAGAAAATGAAAGAATTAAAATTTAGTGCAAAGCGTTTGTGACCAAGAGTTGGAGGGGAGATTTATTTTTAGCGGTTTTCAATTCTGGTCCGTTATTATTTCATTCCTTTCTTTTAGTGTCCTCCCTACCCGGCGAATCTACGTTAGCTATGTGTAATGTAAGTTTATTGGGATAAGACTTTTTCGCATGGAATTTATTTCATGATAACTCTGTGTTCGTATTAAGTTCCGAGCGAACTTTGGCTATGTGTTTATTTTGTTAAATTCATTGTGCTTCGAACTTATCCTGTTAATTTCCTAAGACTGACTGAACTTTATTTGTTTGAACTTATCCTGTAGTTCTCCTAAAACTGACTGAACTTTAAGATTATTAAACGGCTGGGCATGTAACGCATAATCTTTTTTTAGTATTGTATGTGTTGCTCTATTTTCCAGCTAATGTTTTGTTTCTTACCGAATATTGCGTCTGTGTCCAGGCATAATCCTCATAAGAGGCCATGTCATGTGCTAATTGTAAAATGAGTTAACCGAAAAATGCCTTGCTATGTTTTCTGTATTTAGTTGTATGCTTAGACCATACGGTTTGAGGCAAAATTATGGATTACTCGTATTATTCGCTTTAGAGAATAAGATTTGTATTTGATAATCTTTTCTTGTTTAGTTTGTATAGTTAAGCAAGTTTTAGATAATAGTGAATCCTTTGTGATATTTAGATTATTCGTATTTTTTGAAACGACCGGCTAACCCGGTTCGCCATTGTATGAACGTACTACTTGTGGATGCTCGTTGGTTTTCGAGTATAGAAACCAAATCAAGTGTTATTGAATTCTTAGTTCGTAAGATTTAGTATTTATAGCTTTGTTGCTAAGTTACAACTTGAGTATCCATTTTAGTTTTGTAGTTGTTCTTAAGTGTTGCTATTTATATTTGACAACCTTACATCTTTTATTTTTGAGCTGAATTTTAGCTCTTCATCTCATATTTGACCATTTTTATTTCTCCAATTGTTTTGTCGTTTGACTTGGTTAAAATTAAACTTATTTTTACTTAACCTTACCCTGTTTACGTGAATTGCTTTAATTCCACTGCGTTCACATTTTTACTCTCCATATACACGTTACAGTAGCAGCTATTGATTTTCTAATAGATAGTTTTAGAGCAGCTGGTATCGAGACAAAGATGGTTAATGATTTTGTATTGTTTACAGGGTCCCCAACATGATCCACTGAATTCCCAGTAGCAATCAACATTGGATTTATACCTGACAGGTTTCTGAATAAGAAATTGAAAACCCCTATTACTATGCCCTTAAACGACACAGGTGACGGCTTTATCAGTTGCGTTATTTTTGATCCACTCGACACTCCAGTGCATCTTAAAAATTACCGAAGGCTATTATGATAGTCGTAGTGATGTTGAAGATGCGCTCGTTAAGGTGATTCCATTGAAAGAACAGGCGTTTTACAAAATTAATCTCATGTCTAACAAATGTTTTCATTTCAAATGCACATAAGGCCGCTATATTAGTTTTAGCAAAGATCTATGTTATGCATTCGGTTTACAGCCTGAGCTTTTCGACTTGGAACTCGTTATTGGTGAGTGTTCAACCCTAATAGATTTTACACGAGGCATACATGGTTATTATCTGTATACAGACATCATACAACCGCAAGTTGTGGGTAATACATTTGCACCGCTACTACGAATTATTCCAGTTTCACATGCCAGGCGAGAAGTGATTTATCAGGCTTTTCATTCACCTGACTACTTTCCATTAAGTAAAAACGTCATAGACACGATTGAAATCGCGATTCATTCAGACCATGGGGATTTGCTGTCGTTTTTAACAAGCAAAACCGTAGTGAAATTTTATTTTCGAAAGAAACAACTGTAGTGCGAGGTTCATTTCTTTTCTCTCCTCCTCAATTACTTCAAGATATATCATCTATCATGCGAACCAAGAAGTAATTTCGCGTTACTATTTAAACCAGAGAGGGAATGGCTCACCAGAGAGGGTCGGTTTTCCAAAGGGTCAACGTGATTAGTTCAGTATTTTGAAATCTGTTTCGCTTTGCAACATCTTTACTCAAATCCATGCGTAAAATTCTCGGCCGCCATGACCTAAAGGCTGGTGTTTCCGTTTTTAATGATGTGTTACATGGTCAAAATCTCAAACAGTCACTGTCATCACGAATGAAGGAGGCTGGAAGCAGTGTTCATTCAAAATCTCGCCTTATAGGCTGGAGGCTGTAGGCTGGAGTCAAAATCTCGCCTTATAAGAAATGGGTGTTCAGAGCGGCAGAGGGCGTGTTAAAAGACGAAATTCAACATTTTCTACTCATTCTCATGTAAAAAAAACCCAGAGGCAACAGCTTGGGGTCCTTTCTGACGAGTGAATACAAACGAAGAGGGCGAGTGCAGCATTCAAAAAAGTTGAAAAACAAGCATAAGAAACCCAAGAAGTCAACAAAAAGACCTGCAAAATTTTGTTCTAATCCAATTTTAAACATACGACCTTTACCATCAGTTTTCGCCTAATACATACGTAATCATAGCATCAATGATACACCAGATGAGCACTGAATGTCTCAACAGGGATCTCGACATTTTTTCTATTCCCCTCACGAGCGGTCAACAGGAAAAGCGACACGTCACAGGATACCAACCAAGAGCCATCATCAGCCAAGACAGACCTTTTGAATTCTACGTAGCCTGTTTGGCAGATTTTTACACGGATTTTGATCAAACTATATTAAGCTTAGAAGTCGTTATTCACAAAGGACTTGTGTAAAACAGGTCCAGCTTGTGTAAAACAGGTCCTGTGAACCTTTTTCTACATTCGCTATTCACAAGTCGACTGCTATCTGGGTGGTACGTTACTTAGTCATAGTAATAACTTATATCCATAAACAGCTTATTTTGAAACTCTTTTGAACTATGGTCAGACTTCTAAACAAAGTCAGCTCACAACAGATGGGTATTGTAAAGACAAAAGCGGTAAAGTTGACAATGCAGACGATACAAACAATGGGTTTAAGTTACGTAAAAAAATCGCACGAAACAGCGTTTACTACATGGAAGGCCCCCTCCATTTAGACATCTTTCATCAGTGTCGATTGCTGCTAAACTCTATGGATTTTCGTCTGAGACTTTCCAGAAATAAAACCTCCTTTGCTTTGATGTCTGATGTAGCTAATCCAAGTTACCAGATTAAATCCGAAAAGCAATGCTGAATGTTGAGAGAGATAATATACAGGCTTAAAAGTTAAACACAGCTACACTATAACTACATGCAAAGATTCTGCAAGCCACTAACACGTTTTACCCCATTGGACGAGTTGAAATGAGGTCAGTGAGCACTGCTACTGGAACTAGAAAACTCATCATACAGAATTTAATTACTGGCCAGATTCCTTCCCGATTGATTTTTGCATTGAGTGAAGCCCAGATTGGTTCTTTTACTTCGAACCCATTCAACTTTCAACATTATAATCTATCTTTCTTCTCCCTCTCATTGGATACTCATGTAATTCCTCTAAATCCTCTGACACCGAATTTTTCCTCTGTATCATACCTGAGGGAATTAGTTCATTCCATGAAGACACTTGGGATTTGGAAAGAAGACAGAGATGTAGATATCAGCCAGTTCGATTATGATTCTGGTTACACATTTCTGGCCTTTGATCTTTCGACCGACAGGAATTGTTATACAGATAGATATAACCTTATACGTAGCGGTACTTTAAGCGTCGAAGTTCAGTTTTCCGAACCTTTGGCTAATTCGGTGAACCTGTTTGCTTATTGTCAATAACAGAATCTCCTGGAAATCAATAAAGACAGAACCGTCAGCTTCGATTTCACGAATTAAGATCGATGGATACACAAGAGCTATGGAATGTCCTCGAGAGAGATCCATTCACGTGTACTATGGCAAGAGGTGTTTTTCCGGCTGATTTGGTACTACAGTTCAAACCTGTTCAACCAACTTTACTCATTGCTAATATATATGATTCCAGTAATCCAGGTTCACACAGGGTGGCTTTTTTTATACCTTCCAACAAACAAGCATATATCTTTGATTCTTTCGGAATGTTTCCTCAACCACAATTCCAATCGTTCACGTTTATGCACGTGGAAAAATAGATCTACAACACGAGAATAGTGCAACATCAGATATCTGACACCTGCGGTCATCAATGTCTAAATTACCTGAAATTATCAGCCAGGGGTTATTCTATGGCAGACATCTTGAACAAAAAATATACAAATGAACTCTTTTTAAACGACTTACTCGTGCAATGTGAAATCATTCAAGACAAATATACTATCAATTCTGAATTTGACACCTGTCAAAAGCCCAAATGGAACCAATGTTGCAAACCTTTAAATTACTCTGTTTAATTATTCTAATTGTTATTATTATTATTATTATTATTATTATTATTAATATTATTATTATTTGTTTTATTCAATTTCTGTAAATTCATTTGATATGATGTATCATATTGGTAAACAGAGCTCGCCCTGGTAGAGGCTTCCTCAGGTTGGGTTTGGGTGATAATACGTCTTGTATTAAACTATTAATGTTCAATCCTTGTATTGATTTCCCTCCGATTGACACAGATGATAACATCAGACCTTTTTTGTTGTGACTCACTACGTTTCCAGGTTGTCCAACCTCGTCGTAGGCCTCGTCGGGTCAGCTAACCATTGCGATATCGACATCATCATGGGTTTTTTCTTTTAAGCCTGTGTAGCCGTGTGAAATCGGGTGAATAGATAAGTTGTTGTGGATATAGATAACTAGGTGTCTCTTGAAGGGATTGTGGTGACGGCGTTTGGGGCATTAAAGATGGGCTTGAAGGTGTTTCACGACGCTTTGCTCTTAGATATTTTTGAAGTGTATTTAAATAAAGGTCCATTTTCTGATGCACATTCAAATTTGATGCTTTTAAAATCTCATTGATTTGAGAATCCAGTTGTTTACTACGGTTTATTTTCAACATCACTGACCACACTCAGGTCAGACTTAGGTTGGCTATGTTCAGAGGGTCGCAATAGCGTAGGCATGCTCTGAACTGTAATGTGAAGCAACATCTGATATTCATGAGCAGGTAGTAAAACGTAGTTTTGCTTGCTTGTAACTAATTAATTTATTCAAAATAGGTGCAGCTACACTTCCTAGCAAAAGCGGCAGCAGGAATCCATTTCCACGTTGATTCAGATAATTTTTCTTGGCTCTTAATGAAATTTTTTTGTGAGCTAAACCTTTTATTTTCCACAAATGATGCTTAATGGGTGGTGTCCAGGCGACTCTATGATGTTTAACTTGACTAAGAGTTGCATGTTGCATTAATAATTTCCTATGGGGGGAGTCGAGTGTTTCGAAGCTCTTAGAAAATGACGATGTTTCACAACTAGAGGAATCATTTTTGTATCACCTCCATATTCAGTCAATTTAAAAATGACGAACAGCATCTTTAAATCTGTGTTTTATCCACAGAGACCATGATAGGTCTTTCGTGAGGAAAAATTTTACTAGACAATCTCAGAACATCAGGGCAACTCTGAGTTAAATCAAGTAGTAATAACTATGGGTCTCCTGAGTGGCATCTTTAAAGGCTTCGATGAATAAAGGATCGTAACCTGTTTGCGATGCCAATGTGCGAATCTGTCCTACGTCTCTAGGTGACTTTAGCAGAAAGATGAATTGAGTATATTTAAACATATTGTTCGGATGATTTTTGAATGAGGAAAGAAGTTCTGAGTTATTAACAACACAGAGAATTTGAGATGATGATGTATCGCGTGTAGATTTTCTCAACAATTTCGTTATTTTTCACTTCGTTTAATAAATCGTCTAAAATCAGTAAAGCCAGCTCAGATATATATTCGTGTATCAACTTTTCATCTGGCACTCCTGCATGAACTGTAATGTAGGTAGGTTCAGATTTTTATCAACTGGTGGGATTAAAGCTCCATAGCAGTAAATTATTTCCATAGGTGGCGGGTCCATCACTTCACCTTTATACTTTAACATTTGAGCTACTAATGTAGAGTTTCCACTTCCAAAACAACTAGCAACAAGAGCCAAAAAGTATTGCATAAATTTAACAGTTGCATTTATTTCCATGATGAAAAAAAAGGCTGTGAGAGAGAAAATTTCCGCCAGAGTTTACAAAGCCTATGTTGAATGTTGAATGATGCAAATCTCTTTTTGAAGGAACTTTATTTCAAAAATCCACAACATACGTAGTTCAAACTCTGTGAAATTCTCAGATGAACAGTTTTATCACAAAGGGATTACAGGTAAGGTTGTTGTTTGCTAAGCAGAATTTCCACGTGCAAGGGTTTTGCAAAGACAAAAATTCTCTGTAGATAGTTTTTCCATTTGCAGAATTTCTCCATAGACATTTTTCACGATTGTGGAATTTCTCCATAGACGGTTTTTGCGTCGCGGAATTTCACCGTAGATAGTTTTTGCGTTTGTGGAATTTCTCTGCAGACAGTTTTTACGATTGTGGTATTTTTCTGCAGACAGTTTTAGCGATGCCGATATTTATCGTTAAGTCATTTTATCTTACGTGAAATATCACCAAATAAACTTGTACCTCACCACATTTTAAACAATCCCTACAAATGATTTATTTTGAGGATAATTATCCCTTTGTGTGCTGGTGTTATTATCAATGTAATACATGTTTTTAAAATATCCTTATAAATCACACACTGCAGTGCAATCAACAACAATATTTATACAAGCACTACAAAGACGAAGCAACGGTCCTTTCTGTATGATGGGCGAAGATCGCTCCATTGTCATCATTAAAGAAATTTGAAAGAGCAAAAAGACTGGGTATTTGTACAGATATCGGTCAATAGCTTTATATTTACATGTTTACGGTAAATGTAGGATCTAAACTGAAGCAACAAGGATTTCAAATTGAAGGTCTCTCCAGGAGGAACGGTTTCACATCAAGCAGGTTCACAAGGCTAACCGGGGACAAGCCAAAGGGATGGGGCCGCATCACAAGACTAGACATATGCATAGGTTTCCCCCAATATTTGGAAACACTAAGGCGGACTTCAGTTAATGGGCTTTTTTCCGCTGTGATACACCACATCAATATCCCTGAAGAATTATTCGTGAATTCTGTGTATCAGTCGGTGGTCGCACCTGACATGTCAAAGCTCACTTGGCTGCATTACGATAAATAACAATTTACCATAAAAAAAATTAGTTTGTATTGCAATGATAAAATTTATTTTAATGTCTGTAAAATTGGAATAAAAATGTAATTAAATGCACGAAAACCAGTGATTGTATTTATTTATTTATTTATTTATTTATTAGAGATTAAAAGTAACCACGAACAAACAAAACTTCAATCTGAATTCGAAAAGTTTATTTGAAGAAATGAATTTACAGAAATTGAATAAAACAAATAATAATAATAATAATAATAATAATAATAATAATAATAATAATAATTATAATTAGAATAAATAAACAGAGTAATTTAAAGGTTGGCAACATTGGTTCCATTTGGACTTTAGACAGGTGTTAAATTCAGAGTTGATAGTATATTTGTCTTGAATGATTTCACATTGCACGAGTAAGTCATTTAAAAACAGTTCATTTGTATAAGTGTTGTTCAAGATGTCTGCCATAGAAGAACCTCTGGCTGCTAATTTCAGGTAATGTTGACAGTGATGACCACAAGTGTCAGACATCTGATGTTGCACTATTCTCTTGTTGTAGATCCATTTTTCGCGTGAATAAACATGAATGGTTGGAATTGTGGTTGAGAAAACATTCCGAAAGAATCAAAGATGTTGGTAAAAAAAAAAACCCACCCAACGTGAGCCTGGATTACTGGAATCATCCGTATTAGCAATGAGTAAAGATGGGTGAACAGGTTTGAGTTGTAGTACCAAATCAGCCGGGAAAACACCTCTTGCCATGGTATACGTGAATGGATCTCTCTCGAGGACACTCCAGTACTCTTGCGTATCTATTGGTCTTAATACGTGAAATCGAAGCTCACGCCTCTGTCTTTATTGATTTCCAGGAAATTCTGATATTGACAATAAGCAATCAGGTTCACTGAATTAGCTAAAGTTTTGGAAAACTGAACTTCGATGCTTAACGTACCGATATGTATAAGATTATATCTATCTGTATAATAATTCTTGTTGCCCAAAAGATCAAAGGCCAGAAATGTGTAACCGGAGCCATAATCGAACTGGCTAATGTCTACATCTCTGTCTTCTTTCCAAAATGCCAAGTGCCTTCATGGAAAGAACAAACTCTCTCAGTTATACCCCAGAGAAAGACTTCGGCATCAGAAGGTTTAGAGGAATTGCATGAGTATCCAATGAGAGGGAGAA
>JAHWFO010059168.1:167289-191856 GCA_023313115.1 Rhysida immarginata
CTGTCTGTCTGTCCGTCCGTAACTCTAACTCCTCCGAGGATATGAAAGATTTTCAAAATCTGTTTTCGTCAGTCGATGAATATGGTTCATGGCAGGAAACAATCACAATTATTATCTAAATCGGTTCATTGGCACGTGCACTAATGGTACCTCTATTTTCCCGCCAAACAATTTTCAATGGGAAGATATATTAAGTGATATATCAAATAAATCGTATTGACGAGATAGAAGCGGTTATTCATTACTATTTTCATCAGTCGATGAATTTGGTACAAGACACGAACCAATCGCAGATATTATCTAAGTCCGTTCAATAGCACGAGCACCTTAACGACCCCACCTAGCAATTTTGAATGGAGAGATATATTAAGCAACAAATCTTAATGACGAGATAGAAACGGGTATAAATTAATATTTTCGCCCATTGATTAATATGGTTCCGGGAATGAACCATTTTGAAAATGGTTGTAATCGAAACAATGGCACGTGCTCTAATGGTACACTTTTGACACTTTCAAAAACTTTCAATGATAAGAAATGACATGTAATATATCAAACGAATTGGGATGATCTATCATAAATGAATATAACGTAAAATTATTGATAGGCGAAATTGGTTCAAAGGTACGTGGTTTAAAGTTATCTTTATGCTCCATTAAAAACTTACATTGTTTACATAGGGTGGATTAAAAATATAGTTCCACGAATGGTTTCGTTTAACCTTTCAGTACTTGGTTATGTCATTTCTTAATGGTTTATTGATTTAAGAATACATTCAACTTATAATACACAATACAATATATTCACCATTACTTAACAGAATTGATTTGCACAAAATCAAGTGAATATATTTTTTTGTAACCAGTACATCGTTCTCATTATAAATCTGCAAGATTCCTTTTATATTCCTTTGAGTAGGCTAAATGGAAACAATCACGAGGAGGCAGAAGAGGAAGGCTCATATTAGGATCCTTGGCAATCTGAAATACAGAAAAAAGGATGAATTTTAGATCAATGATTTACACTCCCTACAATAATGGAAAGGGAAAAAGTGACATTTTATTATAGGTAATATCATATTCGACCTCTGTGCTGAATTAAGTCAGCCAGTTATCTTACTTTCTATAAGGCTCCGATATACAGCTTCCAGTGTTTAGATTGTGCCCTCCTCACCCCCACTATATCTATTGTATAAGTGCTCTGAGTCAAAGACCGTCACTTAGGGTAGGTAAGGGCAAGGGTTCGGGACTGATAACTAGAAAATCGCAACTAATATTACTGTAATTATGCATAACACTACTTTATTCTTTTAGAATACACCAATTCGCACATAATAAACATTTATTTACGACTACCATGATATCTACCGGGCCCATTTAACATGCATGCAATTCAATTACCTATTATGCAATAAACTTACGTTCATTTTAATCAACTACAGGCACTCTGGTCTTGCTGAGCGTTAAATCACTATAATCATTGCTTAATAGCAGACTTTGGGTAATACTGAACATTCACGTCCCGAATCAAATATTCCAGCACGAGCACATGAGAGTGCAAAGTCCCTCCTTTATTATGCCAAAAAGGGGGGAGGAACAGTGACCCCTCTTGGTGACAATGAATGTCCGTTAACCCCTCCACTGGCAGCATCAACCATGGTGATTACTCCTGTTTCACATGCAAGAGCGTGCTACAGTTGCGCTATACCAACTATGGCTAGTTTTACCACTATAGCCCTCACTACTAGACCTAGCTATATTCCCGTTTGCAACGACAAGGTGCTTAATAAGAAAATTACTGAATTAACATTAATTTATCTTAAACAGTTTGTTGAAAACATAAAAGGGTTATCCATATGCATCACTTAGTCCAAGGGTGCCTCCTATTGTTCATTACGTCTTATTCGGGGTTCCGGGTACAAGACGAACAATTCTGGATATCTTTCAGCGCTTATCCGTGGTCCTAATCATCAAAAAAGGAGCGAACTCACCATCCAAGACGCTTTAACAGGTTCCAATTTCATAGTTCCATGTGGTATTGCGAGGCGAACCTCCGCTGCCTGCTTGGCAATCCGTGGAAACCTGGTTCCTCTAGTCCATCGCTCGTTCCACGCAATCAACTCCGGCCAGGCGTTATCATATGAGAAACGTAAGATCGTCACATATAAATTAAGTAAAAGACAAGTCAAAAAAGAATATTGTTTCTTAAAACATAATTACTTGTGTCCTAATTTGGCCAATTCCAAAATCTGACGGCTAGTTACATATTTTTCGGCGATTAGACAATTATTCCGTAACAGTTCAGAGTTCTTCTAACACGATATAATTACTTTTATATAACCATAAATATCAGATTACACTTTCGCCATTATGTTCCAAAACAGATATATACATTACTGCATAAATACCACCTCTCACGACGAGAACCAAAAAGAATCTTTAAATTTTTCTAACAAAAGGGATAACACGTTCATCACAATCTTTTTTTAACGGAAGAGAAAAAAAAACGAGCGCAACAATTTCCCCCTTTGGAAACATCACAATTTGATATTTGAACTGAACCTTATTTAGTAAATATTTTGTTGTTTAACTGTTGATCGAATTGTTTTTGGACGAAGATCATTTTAATTACCGATTTAAAATATCGTTTTAAAACTTTTAGACCTTCCAGGAAAACGTCTCAGCAATACAGCTCCAACAAAGGACCTTAATGATCGCTCACGACATATATACAATTCAAAAATGACAATACAAAAAATTATTTCTAACGCACCACAAACAATAACCTCACACAACAAACAACTCTCACTACTATTTCATAACCAACAAAAAAAAAACAAAAAACGATAACACACCTTATTTTCTATTGTCTCTCTACTCCCACCGTCAGACACACGTGACTCCTAAGACGGAACGTCACAAGATCCATTCTTGCTGCGAGAAACTAGCCATGTTGTTAGCAGTCGATAATATGACTGCTGTTCAGTGTAAATGTATTTCAAATCACAACGAATAAATAAAAAATATTCGTAATGAATAAGAAAACGTGTTAAAAAATAAATTTGAAACTATTAAATTAGTTTAATGTACGTTAGAAAAATGTGAGAAAAGTGTACTTACCTAGATTCCTGTTTTCATTCAATTTTTATTGAATTGATAAAATTTGATGGAGCAAGACGAACAACGTTAGAGAATGGCTTAATCAACGTTGGGTTTTAGAAGGAGACTGTTCTTGCACTCAGAGTTGAAGAGACTATCCCTACTGACAGATAGTCTTTAGATAATTTGTCCCATCCATAGTAATATTTAAGAGTAGTATTAGTTCTATTAATTTCGTATTAATCTTTTTACTAACACGAATGGCAAAATCGTCCAGTATCGCTATCCACCATGTTTTCGTAACTTGATTTCGTATCTCTACCGGAAGTGATTTCCATTTCCTATGACTTGTTTCGTTAAGCTGTGTATGGTGCTGCTAGATGAGTCGGGGTTTCGTAAACACTTGAAGGTGGGTGGAACAACTTATCTAGCAAGTACTGTGTTCTTATAATCGAGTCAGATAGCTATAACTTAATAAAATGAGTCCTACGATCTGGAAATTGCTGTGGGTGTAGGTATTTTTATTGGTAAACAAAACCAATTCAAAATGTAATAATTACGCACCCATAAAGCATAATCATAAAGCACAATCAGTAATTCCGAATATTCTAGCCAAGTAAAATTCAACGTTAGTTTGTATTCGTAAAGATTAGTAATCGTCTATCTATATCTTATGTAATATCTATCTATGTAAGCTAACCTAATCCTTCGCAACTACTGTGTAAAGGACTTTTAAAAATATCAGCGATATCTATTGGTTTCTTGGTGTACTAAGCGGTGATGATTGATAAACATCCGAAAACTTCTGTGAGCGCCTTTTAAAAATCAACTAATCAAGTTTTGACTTTTCTTAATCAACTAATCATCTTTTGACTTTTCTACGTGCTGTACTAATGTTTAACAATGGTCGAAATATGATGATGTAACAATGTATGACGTTTCAGTTGTTTGGCTTTTTTTCTTGGACGTGTTGGTAAATAGTGCTGCACAATGACGTATATTAAAGATAGACTCCGAATCCTATTGTTAACAGCGGCAAAAAGTGAAGCAAATTCAGCCATGATAGTTCTGGGCAGGAGCGAGCCGTGGAGTAATTAGCTGTCTGGCTGCTTTGTATTTGACGATTTTAGACCCCAGGAATTATTAATTCAAAACCATTCCTCAACGTTAAACTGCGTACAACTGCAAAAACAGACAATCAGGAATCATTTTCCACAAAAATAAATCAAAAATACGTACCTAAAATGAAAATACGTTACTGAAAGACAATCGAAACGAAATTGAAATTGAAACCATGATCGAAAAATTGTTTATAAAATATAATAAAATACTTCAAATACAAAGTAAACGAAAAGATAAACTTATCACTCCGTGATTGGCGTGTGAAAGAATTATTAATCAGCTACTCTCGTGTTTAGCCATGTGTTTTGCATCATCTTCACTCACTTTCAGCCATGACTGTTCTGGGCATGGAGCTTCCCAATTTGCTTCAAGTTACAACAATAGGATTCGGAGACTATCTTTAATATACGTCATTGGTGCTGCAAATGGTGATCTAAAATGCAACAATGTACAGAATTAACTTGCAACTCTGCCTCTAGTTAAAAAAGAACGACCGAGTTGCTTCCTTGAAATTAGAAAAATGATTTATGACACTATTAAGATTTGGGGCGGTAACAATTATGTTAAAGTAAATTAAATGAGATCAGAGGTGCACTAGGTAGATTTAATTTATGGAAAATTAGTTTCGAAGTTTATTTTGTAATACAATTGAAGCTCTCTATAATGAATAATAATAGAACAACTTTTTCCCCTATATGAATTTTTACTTTCATCCCAACTTAGATAAACATGTAAATCTTGAGTGTTAACCACCATATTTCTGTATACCATTTTTTCTGTATAACAATTTCTTGGGTAGTGGCCAATGATTGCGTTTTAAGGAAGTTAAAGTTATTTGCCGTGTGTCGTAAATTTTTTTCTGTGGACCGGCGGTCAATAAACACTCCAATACACTATGAAGATGTGGCAAAATATCTTTTTGGAATCCACAGCAAAGTTGAGAGATCACTATCAGTGCTACCAGGTGAAAAAGCGAGATTATTGTTCAAAATATCGCATCATTGCAACAATAGAGCAGCGAACTATTAGGCAGGATTTCCTTATCTTTGTAGGCTATGGCTGAGCACTCCTAAAAATTTTAATTAAGAAATCTATTTTTTCCATGAGTCGATTTTGATGAAATAAAGCCTATATGTTGCTTCATGCTACGCTCAAGTTACCTGTGAAAACCCAATGAAGATTCGCCAAATAGATTTGGAGATTAGCGTGATCAAACAGATAAACAGACAGACAAATATTTTAAAAATGGTCTTCTTGTGTTCTGTTACACTTCCTACATCACCCGCAATCAAATATATAACAGTTCAAGTATAATCAGAGAAAGAGTTCAAATATTAAGAGAGCAATTTTGCATAGCCAGAAAATAAAAACTAGCCTGGATACAATACAAATTACAAAATACAGTGGCTAAACACCTAAATTCTCGTGGCCACTCCTTACAGGACGTTAGTCTTTATATTCTTCATAACAATTTCCATAACAAAAAAAAAGAAAGCAATTCGAGTCTTTTTCTCTTGAAATTCAAATCCCTATAATGACATTAACCTTTGCAAAGGCACCATTCTTTCATTACCTTTCCCCTCTCCCTCCAACTATTCTCTAATTTGTCAAGGGGCTTTCTACAGCTTCTTTCAGTTTCTTTGGCTTTCTCCCTCTGCATTTTTCTTTCCTCCCATCTGTATCTTAAAAACACCATCGATTAATAATATGGCAGCTTCTTCAGCTATTATTACTGACTTACGTGCAAACAGTCTAACACGTTTCGAAAGCTTGTCTATAGCAGTTAATATGGCGTTGCACGCTTTTTCTGTCGTCGGTACCGGCATCACGTAGTCCAGAGTAATTTTATGCCAACATGATGGCGGTACTTCAACACTTTCCAACTCGCCATATGGTAACATTCTTGGCACTTTGTTACTCTGACATAGATCGCACGTTCTAAAACACTTACTGACATACTTTATGAGGTATGGACACTAATATTGTCGTCTCACACTGTCCACGGTTTTTCTAACCCCTGTGCTGACACTATTATTTGATCAACAATCTCTATTGTCGGAATGACTAATTTGTTACTGTACTTGTCTGTCTTTTTTAACATACCAGCAGAGGACCCGGCCTTGCCCGGGATAATTACACTTATCCGGTGGGTAAACAGAACATTCTCAAGAAGTTAAATTATAACTCCAAATTGGTTAAATAATAACTCAATGAATATAACACAGAGCGAAGGGACTATCCATTCTATGAAAAATCCGAAAAACAGGAATTATAGGTGATGTACCGAGATTTTATTTACCTCTTGTTGACTTGCCTCAAATTGAAACGATATCCATCTTCACCACCGGGGAAGTTGCCATCTTTATAGACCCACGGTTTTCTTGCCCTTGAAGTAGAAGCTCTTATACCCTCTTACTCTATTCGAAACTCCCGTTATTCAAAAGTTTGCAATGCCCGTATAGATTTTTCCGTTTTAGCTGCAGAGTTTCTCTGACCAATACTCGTTCTTTCTCTTTCCTTTACAGGCACATAAATTTTTGCCAGTCGTGAGAGAGCTCAAAGGAGACATGTGTGACTCCTTTTCCTCCTCAATAGACGCTGCCTTATTTATGTCCTATCACTGCATTGTCATTTAATGCACATTATTAATAATTTTTAAAAACGAATGTTCAATCATCGCATTATCAGCATCTAAGTTTCCAAAATATTCACATTCACACAGAATATAGTCAAAATGTATTTTTATGAAATGTTTGGATCTGCTATGCTACCAAATAAGTTAGGTAAGCTACAAACAGTCACCGCGTGATTGTGGGTGATTGGTTGGTCCGATTTGGATGATTTTTTTTTTTTTTTTTTTTGTTTATGCTGAACAAGTTTGCAATTGGGTTTTTTCTGTATCTCTTACGGTTTTTGAGATAAATTTTGAATATGTCCTAATTTGCATATTTGGGATGATGAAAAGTGCACCATGGGATAGGCCACCCACAACTTTCTATTCATTGGATTCATCAAAATTGACATATCTGCTTCGGTTCAAAAAATAAAAGGGGGGGACAGACTTATGGGCCACCCTGTATTGTTGATACCTGCCTAGTGTTTGTGGATTGCGTGTTTATACCATTGTTAATACCTATTGTTGCACAAACTTTGCCTTGCATTGTTGGGCATGAGATATTTCTTATTAATATGCCCTGCCATAACCATGAATATCGTTTTTTATCAATAATTGTTATTTTTCCGAAATCTGAGGTAGACACTGACCTTCCTCGTGCTTTGAAGGTCAAGTATGCAAAATTTCATCAAGATCGGAATAAAAATGTAGATTTGCATAAGAAACAAACAAACCCATAAACATATAGCATAATATAGCATAATTTTATTCTTAGGACAACAAATATTACACGACTGCCTCCGTCTTCAATGCTGTAGGAAGGTAGGTACTTTCATGAAAAATCAGACTGGATGCTCCAGGCACGTTCGAACTACTGGTGAGAATCCGTAGCCCACTCGACGTGAAGCAATTGCTGCGATGGAAATATTTGAGGAAAAATAAATATTTATAAAGAGCTCAGTCAATTTTAACCCAACGTTTAATGTCTTAATGTTTAGGCAATATGCAATTCGTTTCAGATCAAGAAATATCCACATTAAGATAGCTTAATATCCCATTCAAATAATTTTCATAAAAGACCAACGATATTAAAGCCAAAATTTTCAATTTTATACTTCCACAGATAAAGATACTCAATAGGCATTTTGTATCATTATTCTTTAATGAAGTTTAACGTATTTCTTTTACAAAATTAGCGCAATAGCAAATTTTCCTTAATTGACGATTATCAATGAAAATACAAGAAAGCGATAGTTTTTATCTTCTCTATAAGATGGTTGTCGTAATTCCACTGGTCTTTTAGTATAGCCGCATTCTTTCACAATAAAATTTATCTTGTACTTGATAATTTAGCTGATTCATCAATCCCATAGGATACACTCTTTTCCATCGGAATAAGAATAAATAGCCTTACTTGATAGAGATGAAGCCTCCTCGTACCAAAACCTCTTTTCAACGTGCGTTAACAACAGGTGATCGGGAACCATTACGCCGGAATAGAGACCAGGTAGGTCGTTGAGAATACATATTTTCGTGGAAGCAATTTCTTCATTTTTCCTTTCTAAGCTATTCTACGGTCTCACGTTCTGAGAAGTTTCTACTAAATTCCTTCTCACAGCTAGTTTTCCTTCGGCATATTTGCTTCTCACACTGTCCTCGCACGATTTTTTTTCTCTGACCTTCTCTATTCCAAGCTCGAATCGTTCTGCCCGTCTCTTCCTTTTTCCAGCTCACACGTCATCTTTGTTTTTGCGTCATACTTTTCGCTCAAATCTCTTTCCTTTCTCGCGTCTCTCTGTTCTCTCTTTTCTTCATCATCTTTAATCTTGATTACATTAATAGTTTTTCCTGGCTTCTTCCTTTGCCGAAATTTTCTTCAATAATAATATTTCTTTTGTGATTGCCGTAGCATTTGTAAATGATTAATTAAAAAGAAAATTTTAAACTGACAAGTTGAAGTATTAGTTACCTTTCGCGGGATCCTAAGTTGCAGACGATCGGTTTTTTGTAATTATCAGTATTTTGCTAGAAACTTTACAATTTATGTATTTCTGAAAGAACTGGGGCGAGAATGTTTTGGACGCCTAACAGTTCCAGCCAATGCAAAAAAAAAACATAGACATTATTCTTTATAGAGAATTTTGGCCCATTTTTGTAAGTAAAAGTTTGAATAAAGCCCCCGTTTTTATATCAGAGCACCTGTACTCTGTGTATCATCTATTGTGTTAAGGATAAAGATATATATGCCTAAGTAAGAACTAGTTCTCGGTCTTAATGAGAAAACCAATTTAAGAGTTAAATTGTGAATGAATTAAAATGCAATCCGGTGTAGATATCCTGGGGAACCAAGATCTCATGTTCTTGACCGTTACAGGATCTTGAAGTTTATTTCTGATTAAAAAAAAAACGGAAGAAAAAACGAAACGGAATGAAAAACAAAACGAAAAAGAACAAAATTAAAAACGACAAGAAGGAACTGTACTTGTTACCTTGCTATTATTGAAACCTTCTATTGGAAAGATTATAATAGTTAGACGAGCGATAACTAGCATGGATAAAAGCAACGACAGAAATATGAGATATAAAGAAGCAGAGAAAACTGGAAGAGTAGAAACCGAGCGAACCCGGGAGAGACAGTGTGGTTTCGCTATTTCGGTTGCTGGCGACCAAAATATTTTACAGCGAAATTGTGATTGCCGCAACCGAGGAAATGTTGAACCTTGACAGTGAATTGAAGCACCCAATTCCTGTTGTCGTTCCGGTTTCTTCTGGATTTATTCTAAAGTATATTCCTCAGCCCGCATAGTTAAAATCAAGCTTATTGTCGTAATGGAGCTCCGAATTACAACCCCTCTACTATTAACCATATGTCGTAATGGAAACGTTACACCGTAATACATATGTGGTGATGAAAGAATCATATCCGATGGAAACAAACAAGCTCATTGTCAATGTATCACATCTTAAAAAACTGAAAGGAAATGCAAAAGTTCCCTGAAAGAACTTCATTTATGTATAGAAAGAGTTTTTGTGTGTCAACCGTCCCAAGTTTTCGATGCTAAAGGGGTTTCCGGAGCTTTGCTCGTTAAAAAGAGCTCCATGACGCTGCTAGCGTTGAACAATAATGTGGAATACTAATTTAGATCGAAAGACCGCTCGGGACGAACTTTCGTGCACAGGTGGGAGTCTGTACCACCCAAAATCTATGCGAAATGATTTTGAAGGAAGAAATAAATTTTTCCACGATTGGGCCCAATCATCTCATATCCTTTTGGGTGCTCCAGGTGATTTTGTTTCTCCGTGACTTTTGCGACGGTTTGGAATGCCTTTTTAAAACTGAAGTAAAAACTGCTAACTCGAAAAAAAGAATCCATAATGTTTGAACAGAAAAATTTTGTTTGTGAAAAATGACTCAGGCGAAATAAATAATTTTAATCGACACAAGTCGGCGAAGCAGTTTAAAAGATGTTTATTGCGCGCAATTGTTGAAAAGTTATAAGGAAACAATTTGTGAACGAGCATTGTTGCCTGCTCGCGGGGCTTTTTCCTCAACGTCATGAAAAAGACAGGACGTGTTGGAGAAGACGGGTAGAAAAAAAAGAAGACAAGATGGCGTCGGGAAGCGTCGAGGCCGCCTAATAGAAATCGACGTCGGAGATCGGAAGGCAAAGAAGATTTGTTCTTTCCCTCTCGTTTGGCACGTTAGAGACTTATATAGCCTCGGCGGAGACTTATAGATAGCAGCAGCGAAGACATTAAGAAGAAGGCAAACGTGTCCATTTGCAGCCGAATACCAGACGATCTAGGGAAAAAAGAAAGGAACGATGAAACGGAAGCCAGTCGCAACGGAAAGTTTTGCTAAAATAATGGATAAGAAACTTCTCAGAAATCTAGTAAGGTGTGCAATTTGATGGTCTTACTCAATATTCATGAAGGGAAAGCTGCCTGTTTTTTCTTTTGTTTTTTTTTTCAGAGACTCAAATTCACGGACTCTAGGACTAATGGATATCTTTTGGGACTTATCGAGAACGGGGCTTATCGTACGACGAGAGCGTCTTAACTTACGTAATTGACGTCAACAAAAGAAACCTGCTACTGTGGATGAAGTATTAATCCAGGAAGGTCGTATATAGTTTTACGACCCTTAATCGTATGTAGTAAGTTGATGGCCCTTACTAATTACTAATTTTTCCCCCTGTTACGTAGCCTAATCCCACGGCCCCTCCCTGATTTACCTCCCTCCGTCAGTCCGAAAAACGCGTACTAGTGCGATAAAAAACTCGACACACCAGAAAGAAAAAGAATAAAGTTAGTTTGAAATAACGAATCTTTTGAAAAGTAGACTTTTAAAATCTTACCTGTTACAATTTATTTATTTCTGAAAGAAACGGGACGAAAAGGTTTTGAACGCCTAAAAGTTCCGACCAATGCAAAAAACAGAGTTTATTCCTTATAGAGAATTTTAGCCTATTTTTGAGTTAATTGTTGTACGAGTTTTATTAAAGCCCCAGTTTTTTAATCAGAGCACCTGTACTCTGTGTATCATTTATAGTGTTAAGGATAAAGATATATATATCTGCCTAAGTAAGAAATAGTTCTCGGTTTTAATGAGAAAACAAAATAAAGAGTCGAATTGTGAATGAATTAAAATGAATTCTTACTTTCTTGGCCGTTACAAAAGAAAATGGCAATAATCCGCAAACATTCGTTTGATATCGGAGTTCGTAATAATTTAGTTCAGGAAAGGCTACTTAATCAAACGGGCGCTTATGCCTACTGAAAATGATGCACTTTCTAAAGCAAACGTCCATTGAAACACGGTCCGCTGCAAAGTTCGAAGAGGTCTCGCTTCAAACACCTGAAGGAACGGATTCATGCAGGAATCTCCATTTTGCCACGTTGGCAGTTCCGACAGGGGATACCGACATTTCGTTACAAGACAATTCGCGACACACACAGCTCGTACCAAAGAATTTGCCAGATTCACAGCTTAAAATTTAAAAAATGTACCACAAATTTAATGATAAATTTATGCAGTAAATCTTGCATATTTTAACATATAAACACGAATGTAAGATCATTTTATTCTGCCATTAGTCTACTTAAATAGCACCGCTCATGATTAAAATAGAAGAAATCCAATAATCATTCATATTTTTTTTGTTAAAACACTTAAAAGATCATTTTTATAACTTCAATTATACAAACGTAAAGCAAATGTTATATCATTTAACCATTTTAGAGTTTTAAATGTCACCTTAATACGATTTGTCGCAGGAATGAATTGCCCGTCGCGCATTGTCCTGTACCGAAATGTCGGTATTCCTTCCGACGGGTATATGCCTTCTCCGCACGGCTCGCTCCCTCTCTCACTCGCGCCGAACACGGCGTATCGTTGGCTGACGGCGGGAGCTTTCGCCCGTTTGCTTCTCTGAGCTTTTCTATAGCCCATAGCTCTTGCTCGTCTATCTCCCTTCCCGCGAAGAGCTTCTCGCCCGCTTTTCTTGTCCCTCTCTCTTGGGTCTCCTTCTCATATCTCGATGAAAAAGCCGCTCTTTTCTCTCATTGGTTTCCCCGTGTTGATGAGGATGATGCCGTCTCGCCTTCAGATTCGAATTGTAGAAGATCCGAGAGCGAAAGCGAATGACGACGTCATCTGAAATCGAGATGTCATTCGAATTCTGTACAAACATGAAAACGCTTAGAATAAATACAGTAAAAATTCTTAATGAAAATTCGAAAAACATTTTTTAAAGGATCACAATGGATAGATCCCTCCAGGCATACCACTACGTCTAAATAAATTCTTAGTCACGTAATCTTAGTTTAGATGTACACTTGATGTTATTGCAATTCCCACTCTTCTCTCGATGTCTTGAAGCTAAACTTGGCCATTAACTACTTTTTGTAATCTACCAGTCGCTGATTCTTCTATTGACTTGCTTACCATTTGCTCAATACCGCACGGAACAAAAGGAGTGCTTCCTCTGTCGTCTTTCCACTCTTTCTCAGTATTCTGCTATCTCTCCATTATCTCCAGCTACTGATCATTTTTGAAGATTTTCAAGAAATTGCTAAGCACTAAGAGCTCTCAATTCTAAGAAATGCTTGATTAGCAGGAATTCTATGCATTGGTATAAATTGAAATTTATCTATATTGCACAAACTTTGCCTTGCATTGTTGGTCATGAGGTATTTCTCATTAATATGTCTTGCCATAATCATGAATATCAATAATTTATTATCAATAATTATTATTTTTTCGAAATCTGAGGTAGACAACGACCTTCCTCATGCTTTGAAGGTCAATTACGCAAAATTTCATCAACATCGGAGTAAAACTGTAGATTTGTATAAGAAGCAAACAAACAAACAAACATTCTTCTTTATCTATATAGATAAGCAGAGGACCCGGTGTTGCTCGGGATAATTACACTTGCAGGTAAGCAGAACATTCTCAAAACGTTAAATAACAACTCCAAATTGGTTAAATAACAACTCAATGCATATAACACCGAGTGAAGGGACTATCCATTCTACTAAAAATTTGAAAAACAGGAATTTTAGGTGATAAACCTAGACTTAATTTACCTCTTGTTGACTTGCCTCGTTAAAATGATATCCATCTTCACCAATGGGGAACACAACTGGATACTTTAGCCCCAAGTTTTTCTAGTCCTTGACATAGAAGCTCTTATACCCTCTTGTTCTATTCGAAACTCCCGTTGTTAAGATGTTTTTAATGCCCGTATAGATTTTCCTGTTTTAACTGCAGAGTTTCTCTGACCAATACTCGTTATTTCTCTTTTCTTTACAGACACATACATTTTTTTCTTTGACTCCTTTTCCTCCTCAATCGACGCTACCTTATTTATATCCTATCATTGCATTGTCATTTAATCTTTCTATATATATATATATATATATATATATATAACTAGCAAAGGTACCCGGCGTTGCCCGGGATAATTCCACTTGGATGTAAACAGAACAATCTCCAAAAATTAAATTGCAAAATTTTGCAATTTTGTCAAATTGTTTGTGTGTTTGTGGGTGGGTTTCTGTGTTGTTTCTCATACAAATCTACAGTTTTATTACGATATTCATGAAATATGGCACACTTGACCTTCGAAGCCCCTCCCTCAAATTTCGAAACAAAAATAATTATCGATAATAAATCGATATTCTTGATGATGGCAGTGCATAGTAGTAACATGTATCACATGACCAACAATGCAAGGCAAAGTTTGTGCAATATAGATAAGTTTCAATTTATAACAGTGCATAGAATTCCTATTATTCAGGCTTTTCTTAGAATTGAGAGTTCTTAGTACTTAAAAATTTCTTGAAAATCTTTAAAAATAATTAGTAACTGATGATATTGGAGAGTAAGCAGACTATTGAGAAAGTATGGAAAGACGACATTGGAAGCACTCCTTTAGCTCCGTGGTGTATTGAGCAAAAGGTGAGCATATCAATAGAAGAATCGCTGACTACTAGACTACACAACGTGATGTTTGGCCAAGTTTTGCTTCAAGACATCGAGAGAAAGGGGGGGAATTGCAACAACATCAAGTATACATCTAATGTAAGATGACGTGACTAAGAAATTATTTAGACTAGCAGTGGCATACTTGGAGAGGTCCATCCATAGTGAGCCTTTAAAAAATTTTTTTGGTATTTTCATTAAGAATTTTAACTGTATTAATTCTAAGCGTTTCTAATTTTTGACTATACAGGGTGTTTCAAAATTATGTACAATAAATTTAGTGACATATTCTTCAGGTCAAAAGAAGACGAAAATGTTCTATAGCACTTTGTCTGGAAACGATTTGTTTGCAAGTAATCCAATATCATACAGTAGGGAAGGCCAGTAGTTAGCGGACGATATTTTAGCAGTACCAGCGTTTCGACCCAACACTAGGTTGAGTGGTTTGTTCCATTTAAACCTACTTTAGGGTTGTTCCATTAGTTGTGTACGGTTGTTACCATTACTGTAGTTTCACTACTGTACATCCACTAGGAATATCAATTTCAGAACGTTTGCGTGCTTTGACATACGCATTACGATTTACATAAAAAAAAGTCATGTACATGCATTCCAGTACAGAATACACTGACATGCACCTAATGTATGGTATTGCGGACGGAAATGCTGTGGAAGCAAGAAGACTCTACCAAGAACGCTTTCCGAATAGACGTTTGCCAAATAACCGAACATTTGTATCTGTCGACAGACATTTGAGGGAGCGTGGTTCCTTTGGCCGTCCAACAGGACAAGGGCGGCCTTAGCACATTCTCCGGATGAGGAGGATGTGATAATTGGCATCATATATGATGAACCACAGACAAGGATCCGTCGTATTTCTTCCATGGTACACATTCCGCACTCATCTGTTTGGCGCATTCTTCACCGTCAGCTTTTGCATCCATACCACCTGCAACTGGTTCAGGCACTGAACCCAACGGACTATCCACATCGACAACGATTTTGCCAATGGATACAACGTCGCCATGCTGCAGACCCTAGTTGTCTCAGCCAGATACTTTTCACGGACGAAGCAACCTTCACCCGGACAGGAATCGTAAATTCTCACAACCAGCACCATTGGGCAGATGCTAACCAGCATGTTACCAGAGCTCGAGCGCATCAAGAGCGTTTCTCCGTGAACATTTGGTGTGGAATTGTCGGAAATAACTTAATTGGCCCTTATGTGTTGCCGCCACGATTGACTCGGCGAACGTATCTTTTGTTTCTGCAGAATGCATTGCCAGAATTAGTGGATGATGTTCCTCTTTTCATAAGATCTAACATGTGGTTCATGCATGATGGCGCTCCAGCACATTTCAGCCATGTTGTGCGAGCACACCTTAATGCTGCATACACGAATCGGTGGATAGGTCGAGGTGGACCGGTAGCCTGGCCTGCAAGATCACCCGACCTTAATCCCTTGGACTTTTTTCTGTGGGGTCATGTGAAAATGATCGTCTACAGCAGAAAAGTTCCTGACATTATGGATCTGCGACAACGAATTGAAAATGCATGCCAAACCGTTCATAATGCTGGCGACGAACTCTTCCATGACATCAGACGGTCGCTCATGCAACGAGCCAAAGCGTGCGTGCGAGCTGGTGGCGGGCACTTTGAACAATTCCTGTAATTTGTAGCCACGGGTTTAGTTGGCTGTATCGCGTAAATAAATCGTTTCCAGACAAAGTGCTATAGAACATTTTCGTCTTCTTTTGACCTGAAGAATATGTCACTAAATTTATTGTACATAATTTTGAAACACCCTGTTTTCTGTGTGAATGTGAATATCTAGGAAACTGATATGCTGACAATGCGATGATTGAACGTTCGTTTCCAAGAATTATTAATAATGTGCATAAAATGACGATGCTGTGACAGGATATTAATAAGGCAACGTCTATTGAGTAGGAAAAGGAGTCACACGTGTCTCCCTTCAGCACCCTATCAAACATTCAGACGACTGGCAAAAATTTATGTGCCTGGAAAGGAAAGAGAAAGAACGAGTATTGATCAGAGAAACTCTGCAGCTAAAACAGAAAATGCTATGCTGGCACTGGAAACATCTGAACAATGGGTCTAAGAGCTTCTACGTCAAGGGCAATAAAAACAAGAGCTTCTAAAATATCCAGTGATGTTCCCCGGTGGTGAAGATGGATATCAGTTTAATCTGAAACAAGTCAAGAAGAAGTTAAATAATATCATCATCTATATTTCATCTATATATCATCTACAATTCCTGTTTTTCGGATTTTTGGTAGACTTGATAGTCCCTTCGCTCAGTGTTTTATTGATTAACTTATTATTTAACAAATTTGGAGTTATAATTTAACATTTTTAGATTGTTCTGTTTACCTATAAGTGTAATTATCCCGGGCAATGTCGGGTTCTCTGCTAGTGCTCATTATTGATAATTCTTGGAAACGAACGTTCAATCATTGCGATATCAGCATCTCAGTTTCCAAAATATTCACATTCACACAGAATATAGTCGAAATGTATTTTTAAGAAATGTTTGGATCTGCTGTATGATAACCCCGGCGTGGTTAAATTTGTTTTTTTGATTAAATTTTGAAATATCTTAAAGAGGAACATATCAAAAAGCATAAAATTAATATAGTAAAAATTTCTAATGAAGATTCGAAAAAAA
This sequence comes from Rhysida immarginata, assembly GCA_023313115.1. Lineage (NCBI taxonomy): Eukaryota > Metazoa > Arthropoda > Chilopoda > Scolopendromorpha > Scolopendridae > Rhysida > Rhysida immarginata. The sequence goes on from JAHWFO010059168.1 coordinate 184,302, forward strand.
AATTTTAAAGGCTCAAAATGGCTGGACCTCTCAAAGTATGCCACTGCTAGTCTTAATAATTTCTTACTCACGTAATCTTACTTTAGATGTACACTTGATTGACGTAGTTGCAGTTCCCACTCTTCTCTCAATGTCTTGAAACAAAACTTTCTTCACGTTATGTAGTCTAGCAGTCGTCAATTCTTCTAAGGACATGCTTACCATTTCCTCAATACAGCACGGAGCTAAAGGAGTGCTTCCTCTGTCATCTTTCCACTCTTTCTCAATACTCAGCTAACTCTCCATTATCTCCAGTTACTGATCATTTTTAAAGATTTTCAAAAAACGTTTAAGTACTAAGAACTCTCAATTCTAAGAAAAGCTTGAATAAAGGTCATGAGATACATCTTATTATTATGTACTGTCATCATCATGAATATCGATTTATTATCGATAGTTATATTTTTTTTCGAAATCTGAGGTAGACAGTGACTTTCCTCATGCTTTGAAGGTCAAGAGTGCCAAATTTCAGAAAGATCGGAATAAAACTGTAGATACTGTTGCGTCCCCCCCCCCCCTTGGTCATCTAATCATACAAAATTTTGTTGTCCGTCGACCAAGAAAGTTAAAAAAAAAAATAGACATTTATGTTTGTTAATCGTGTTTAGTGATTGTTGCCAGCGGAGTGATTACCAGTGACGATAATGACTTTCTCTAACAATGTTAGTGACGTAGTTTTCTTAACTTGGATAAAAAAACGCGCTGGGTAAATAAAAAAAAGGGATAGTGGGATAGAATTTTGGCTATGGCCGATGATGGTTATGACACGACGTATTCAGAATGGAAAAGAACTCTTGTTAATAAATAAAAGAAAAAAACGAAATGTGACCAATGGGACGACTTTAATTGAAATCCGACATGGAAGTTCGTCGTAATTGTGTTACTGAGAACTTTATTTGAGCTGACAAAAACAATCTTCTAATGGGAATTGAGCTTTTCAACAGGTGGCCCTAAGGACGAAAAGAATCGAGTGAAGGGGAAAAGTTACGAACCCCTTCACACTCTGATGACTCTTGTCCACGATCGGACAGTTAGATGTGTTTACCTCACTCTTCGAGCCGACGAATGCCAGACTTTGTCACTAATTTGCTGTGTAAAACTCCCTTTCGGATAAACGACGTCCGACGGACCGTTCTTGTTGGTATGAAGACCACCCCCGCATCGACTCGACGAGGAATCAGCTGTACCCCACGAGGTTGAGGCGACGTCAAGCGTGACTGCAGTAAAAACCATTGAATCCAGTGACGTTATCCAAAAATGTCCACATCTCTAGCGATGATCATTTCCGAGGAGCCCCAAGTCCTAATCGGCCAGGAGGATCAAACACCACGATCCTCGAGAGAAGAGCTTATCGGTAGCTAATCTGCGAACCAGGTAACCTTTTATCAATTATCCTGGTGGGCCTCTCGTCGTTCCGTTAATTACCCTTCGAATAAAGTCGACCTTATCTAGGAATCCACGGTGAAGGAAAGTTCAGTCAGACATTGATTTTCGCCCCTTACCTAAAAGAAAAGGTTTTGAATAATGAAGTACAGACTATAAAGAATAATTAATGAGAACTGTAAAGCTTTGATCAGTAAAAAAATTTTAAAAAAAACAAAAGGAATTAAAATACGAGTGAACTAAAACGAGAAACTTACCAAGAAACGTGACTTCTATCTGACATTTGAGTGAATGTTGATCAACCTCCCTGTTTGGTCCAGTCGTGGCCCCGTCCTCACTAACCAGCCCTTACCTACCTTTTCTTACTTAAGTAATCTTACTTTAGTTGTACTCTTAATGTTGTTGCAATTCCCTTTCTTCTCTCAATTTCTTGAAGCAAAACTTTTCCATTCATCGCTTTGTGTAGTCTAGCGGTCCCCGATACTTCTAATTACCATTTGCACAATACAGCACGGAGCAAAAGGATTGCTTCCTCTGTCGTCTTCCACGCTTTCTCAATAGTCTGCTAACTCTCCATTATCTCCAGTTACTGATCATTTTTACTGGTAAGTACTAAGAACTCTCTTTTCTAAGAAAAGCCTGAATAACAGGAAATCTATGCATTGTTATAGATTGAAACTTATCTATATTGCACAAACTTTGTCTTATATTGTTGGTCATGAGATATATATTGTTGGTCCGTGCAGAGTGTTTGTGAATTGCGTGTTGATACCATTGTTGATAAATATTGTTGCATAAACTTTGCATTGCATTGTTAGTCATGAGATATTTCTCATTAATATGCCTTGCCATAACCATCAATATCGATCTTTTATCAATAATTATTTTTTTAAAGTCTGAGGAGGGCAGTGACCTTCCTCATGCTTTGAAGGTAAAGTATGCAAAATTTCATCAAGATCGGAATAAAACTGTAGATTTGTATAAAAAACCAACCCACAAACATCCTTCTTTATATATATAGAAGACTACCAGAGTTACCCTGCGTTGCCCGGGATAATTACACTTGTAGGTAAAGAGAACAATCTCAGAAAAAATTAAAATATAACTCCTAATTGGTTAAATAATAACTCAATCAATATAGAATATAGTCAAAATATGTTTTTAGGATATGTTTGGAACAGATGTGCTACCAAATAAGCTAGGTGATAACATCCGCGTGGCGCGGACTTTTTTTTTGATTAAATTTTGCAATACCTTAAATATAAACACATGAAAACGCTTAGAATTAATACAGTAAAAATTCTTAATGAAAATTCGAAAAAAAGTTTTTTAAGGGCTTACAATGCGTGGACCTCTCCAAGGATGCACTGGTAGTCTAAATAATTTCCTACTCACGTAATCTTACTTTAGATGTAAGTTGCAATTCCACTTTTCTCTCGATGTTTTGAGGCAAAACTTGGCCATTCATCACTTTTTGTAGTCTAGCAGTCGCCGATTCTTCTATTCACTTGCTTAGCATTTCCTAAATACAGCACGGTCTAAAGGAGTGCTTCCTCTGTCGTCTTTCCACTCTTTCTCAATAGTCTGTTAACTTCCCATTATCTCCAGTTACTGATCATTTTTAAAGATTTTCAAGAAATTGTTAAGTAATAAGAACTCTCTTTTCTAAGAAAAGCCTGAATAACAGGAATTCTATGTATTGTTTCAAATTCAACCTTATCTATATTGAACAAACTTTGCCTTTCAATTTTGGTCATGAGATATATATTGTTGATCCCTGCATAGTGTTGGTGCATTGCGTGTTGATACCATTTTTGATAACTATTGTTGCACAAACTTTTACTTGCATTGTTTGGCCATGAGATATATATTGTTGGTCCGTACAGAGTGTTTGTGTTTTGCGTGTTGATACCATTGTTGATACCTGTTGTTGCACAAACTTAGCCTTGCATTGTTATTTATGCGATATTTCTCATTAATATGCCTTGCCATAACCATGAATATCGATTTTTTTATAAATAATTATTATTTTTTCGAAATCTGAGGGAGACAGTCAAATATGCAAAATTTCATCAAGATCGGAATAAAACTGTAGATTTGTATAACAAACAAACATCCTTCTTTATATATATAGAAAGATAGATTATCATCTGCGACATATATTAAATCAGGTTCTTTTCAGTAACCAATCTCGTCTATGGTGCATTCCTTTATTCATTTAATTTACTTTCTTTCTCATTTTCACATATTACGTATTATAATAATATTTCTTTTAATCTTTACAGGTTTCATGGTGGCTTTCAAAAACGAAGGAAGTCAATACTAGACGAGCAATACTAGATTAGAGTTTACGTTTAAAACATTACAAGTCTAGTCCCTGGAGCGTCCAAAACAGCTATCTGCGAATTTTGGAGCGCTACAACGCACACACACACATACACACACACACACACACACACACACACACATATTTACACACTGTACACACGCGCAAACACGCGCGCATACATACACACATAGTCGCACACAAACAAACACACGCACGCACATACACATGCGGAATTTTTTCCTCCCTTTTCTCTTTGTTATGGTGTTTTTTATCTGTTTAAGTAGTAATGAAAATTCCATGAAAAATTTAAAAATAGGTTCACATAACATTAAGAACATGCTTATTTTTTAATACTTAACACCACAGATGAATAGTTATAATTATAAAAAATACATTAATATTGCACAATAAGAAAACGATTTTATACAAACAATTATACAGGATGTTAAGTATATAAAACAAATAAGTATGCGGGCAACGTTTGGGGATAGAAGACCTGAAATAAATTTCATTAACATGTTGGTTATTTCACATTTTTTTAAATTACAGATTCTTTTTAATTCATACTTATACTTATGTGATGCGCAGTTCTACAAATACCTACACACACACACACACACACACACACACACTCATACAATCAAAACTCCAAGATAAAAGTTTGGATTTGTCTATTAGTATTATACTTTCAGGAAAAATAGATTTTGTGCCTCAATCTATTTCTTTCTCTAGATCTCAAGACGTTCTCCCTCTTCCCTGCTTTCCCTATGCAGTGGCTTTGAGATTATCAAAATTATATGTGATGGCTTTGAGTTCATGTAATGGCTTTGAGATTATCATATTACGAAAATTCGGTTTGGGATTTGTTGTTTCTCTTTATTATTTCACTAAAAGCTTTTTCTAACCTTGTTGTTTCTCTTATATCTCATGTTCTTAAGGTCATCACTCCCTTCCAACGAGTCATCTCTGACAGTTTTCTTAATCAAACTGATTAGGATGAATTATTTTGCAAGGCTACATTTCCTTACTAAGGAAATTCACTGGAGGAAAATGTCACAGATGCATCAAGGGAGTCCATTTGTAGCAGAAACAGAAGCTTTAGGACTAAGATTTTTTTTCGCTAATTTTTTTCCCTTCTCTCTTTAATGCTTCCTTTATTTCTTCCTCCTCTCATTCCTACTCCCCCACCATAACCAATTGAGCACTTGGCATACTGCCACGCTGATTTAGTTTCTTAGATTTTCTTTTCTTTTTATTTGATTTAAAACTGTATCAGGACGTTAAATCTCGAATCTTACAATTGGAAACTAGATCATAAACTCGTATATAATGTCTCGATCAGAATTATTTTATTTCAACTATTTTCTCTCACATATTGGGCCTTTCTTAAAGTCGTTATCTTAAAAAATTTCCCAGTTATGATAAAAAAATCCATGGTCAGAATCCGAGGAATTTTCTCCGCTCTCGTTAGAACTTTCAACATCTCCTCCACAAGCCCACAAGGACGCTTCTTATAAAAGTATGAGGATTTATTAATTTCACCAACGTCTACGTCACCTGAAAGACTATTCAATAGGGAATTGGTTTTTTTTCGCTACGATAAATTTGTCGTACGAAAACGAAAAATTATACGTCATTTCCATTAAGTTTTTTTCTTATCGCACGAGAATGGATGTACAGACGTGGCCTACGTGATAAAGGCCTGTTCATTCGTCTTTTCTACAATAGTAGCAAATGAAACTGGTCAAGATAGGCTTTCCTGCATTGTGTGTGCTTTCTATTAGCATATCACATATTACGTCAGGGCTTTAGCACATACGACATTTATGGGAGTTGGGATCTATTCTCATAGATTTACTCAACTTTAACAACAAAGATAATAATAATTAAAATTTATTATAATATTTGATGAAATATACAAAAAAAAATTTGGCATTTACAGAAGTCATTTATTGGCTTATATTGGAAAGTCGAGTTTACAAATAAAATACTTAAAAAATATGAAAATATGAAAATTCGGAGAAAAAAAATATTTTACAAGATAAAATTAGACGGTGTTCCGATTATTAACGTATTTATATTTTATTTTTATTAATATTAAGATGATAAAAATTAAAATTGATGTTTTAGTTTCTGACGGAGTATATTTCATTTACCTTCATTAAGTTATGAATGAAATTCAAATTCTTAATGATGATAAAATAAATATAGATAATTTATTACTGAATTGGAAATTTAAAAAAAATGATTTCATAATCGTAGAAAGACATAAGACAACAGACAACTTCGTTGACGGTTTAAAATTAAAATTCATTTATAAATTAAATTTATAAAACTTTAGAAACAGCAAAAATCATTAGAATTATTAGTTATATAAAGTATTTTATCTAATGTTATCGAAGTTTTAAAACTTGAAGGGCAGTTTTTAAAAGCGATTCTCCATGTTTTCATTGTTTTCTCCATTGTTTAATTTTTATTAATAACTAGAAGACGTACCGGCGTTGCACGGGATAATTACACTTGCACAAACTTTTACTTTCATTGTGAGTCATGAGATATTGATTGTTGATCCCTGCCTTGTGTTGGTGCATTGCGTGTTGATACCATTGTTGATACCTATTGTTGCACAAACTTTGCCTTGCATTGTTGGTCATGAGATATTTTTCATTAATATGCCCTGCCATAACCATGAATATCGATTTTTTATCGATAATTATTATTTTTCCGAAATCTGAGGTAAACAGTGACCTTCCTCATGCTTTGAAGGTCATGTATGCGAAATTTTATCAAGATCGGAATAAAACTGTAGATGTGTATAAAAAACGTACAGACAAACAGACCCACCCACAAACATCCTTCTTTATATATATAGAAGACTAGAAGAGGTACCCGGCGTTGCTCGGGGTGATTACACTTGGCCGTAAACAGAACAATCTCAAAAAATTAAATTAAATTTTGCAATATCTTAAAAATAAACACATGAAAATGCTTAGAATTAATACAGAAAAAATTCTTAATGAAAATTCGAAAAAAAGGCTCACAATGGCTGGACCTCTCCAATAATTTCTTACTCACATAATCTTACCTCAGATGTATACTTAGTGTTGTTGCAATTTCCACTCTTCTCTCGATGTGTTGATGCAAAACTTGGCCATTCATCACTTTGTGCAGTCTAGCGCTCGCCGATTCTTCTATTTACTTGATTCCCATTTGCTCAATACATCACGGAGCTAACTGTCGTCTTTCCACTCTTTCTCAATAGTCTGCTAACTCTCCATTATCTCCAGTTACTCATCATTTTTAAAGATTTTCAAGAAATTGTTAAGTATTAAGAACTCTCTTTTCTAAGAAAAGCCTGAATAACAGGAATTCTATGCATTGTTACAAATTGAAACTTATCCATATTACATCATCATTTTATGTTCATTGTTATAATTCTTGGAAAGATTGCTTTAACATTACATCATCATTCTGTGCTCATTGTTATTGGTGAATTGCACGTTGATGCCATTGTTGATGCGAACACAATGGGCCTATTGTTGCACAAACTTTGCCTGGCATTGTTGGTCATGAGATATATATTGTTGGTTCATGCAGTGTGTTTGTGAATTGCGTGCTGATACCATTGTTGATACCTATTGTTGTACAAACTTTGCCTGGCATTGTTGGTCATGAGATATTTCTCATTAATATGCCTTGCCATAACCATGAATATCGATTTTTTATCGATATTTATTATTTTTCCGAAATCTGAGGTAGACAGTGACCTTCCTCATGCTTCGAAGGTCAAGTATGCGAAATTTC
>JAHWFO010059171.1:0-10570 GCA_023313115.1 Rhysida immarginata
AAAGCGTATGAAATATTTTCAAATATTTTTTCACCAAACGTTAAATGTGGTTCATCGCACGAACCAGTTCGAAGATAGTCGAAAGCGGTAGAATGGCGCATGCTCTAATGGTACCAAATGGTCTTATTTTTATTGGTACCAGTAATTATTTAACCTTCTGACCTAATTTGTCGGTCTTTGATCATACTGGTCCCAGTTGGGCGTCGCACTAATATTTTTTAATAAATAAATAAATAAATAAATAAATAAATATCCCCTAGAAATTTTCAAGGCTATGATAAATAATATATCAAACAACTCGTAATAATGATTCATGAACGAATATGTGTCACGTGAATTATTAATCAATTTCTAATAAGCTAAAATAATGTGTGAACAGAGTGGGTAAAATAGCAAACGGGATTTAAGAGCATTATACTTTAATGTCTTTTCTTAATTCGTAAACAAAGAGAATTAATAAATTAAGGCGCACAATTTTTGTCGTGTTCCAGACAAGTTATACAATGTCTAATTTAGTCCATTTAAATCTTAATTATCATAGCTTGCAGTGTCCGGGAAAATTAACTGGAAATAAGGCCAGCATATGCCACGTCACTCTTCGGTAATAACATAGCCGTGATTTGAGGCACTAAATCAAATAAAGTAATAAACCAGACGTTAACACAATTTAGGGGCGATGGTATTAGCTTACCGAACTAATTCTTAGCATCTAACTTAACTCCAAATCTTAATGCTATCGGAAGATTTCTTACATTCGAGCACGTTCCTTGTAAGCCAGGAACGGAGCCGTCGCGCATCACGCGATAACGAAGACCCCCGTTATCTGCTAATATTCCTGGGAACGAAGGTTCTGTACAGCGAACTTCGCTGGCTAATGAATTGTCTGCGGCGTCCTTAAGGTGGGTCCGCTTTATAGCAAAGAACGTACGACTCTCGTATCCTCGCCGACTGTGCTGGGACACTCTGGCGTGAGCGAACGACGTAGAATCCCGTCGAGGTTCTCGCCTTCCACGCTTCTCCTTTCCTTCGTCGACGGAGGATTATTGGCCGCGGCGCAATGGGCTTTCACCGTTACTGACGCTCTCCTAATTTCATTAGAGCTACTTCCATTCGGCGGCCGCTTCCTTAAACTTTTGTCCTGAGCATTGGAGTCCCTCGCTATAACGTCGGAGTTGCGTCGCTCGCTCTTCTCGCTCGCTTCTTTTGCTCCTCTTAATACACGCTTTCTTTGAAAAAGTTCTTTCTTATCCTTTTCTAAAATTCGTCCCTTCGCACCTTTTTCTCTTTCTTCATATTTCACCAGGTCTCCTTTTTCCCACTAAATCCCATCGCCACTTTTTCCGCTCTCTACCTTCCCCTCTTCTGAAATCGGCGACGCAAAGCGTTTTTCCCGCTGATCATAACCGTCGCTCATTGGTTTATTTTCCGATTTCTTTGCCAATGGGCGATCGGAGCTCCCACAGACATCCTTCAACAGCCATCGCCTCTAAATTTGCTGACAATATGACATTATTAAGTACTGTTTTCGTCGTTGATGAATACAGTTCGAGGATCGTTGAAATGGGTTCAATGGTACGCGTTCTAATGCCACTATTATGATCCCCCCTTAGAAATTTTCAATGCTAAGATGACATGTAATACATCAAACAACTCATAACGACGTGTCATAAACGATTATACAACAGTAATTAATTACTTCGAATATAGTTGAATTTGATCCAGTGGTACCTGCTTTAATCACACTATTATGTTATTAATGAAATAAATTTGCATTAATACCTCAAAATCTAAGGATTTTCGGATATAAGTTTATATGGACTATGTTTCTTGTTTTGATGTGAGGAAGCCGCCTACAAAGTTTGTAAACCTATTTTGGATACAACTTGTATAAAGGATGAGTCAAAAGTCTGCACCCTCCCCATACAATTTCAAAACGAGTGGAGATACAACAAATCTGTAAAATCCTAGACCTTGAGGAAAAAAGTCTAGTATACTAGAGAAAACTTTCTCCTGAATAATTCAATTTATTTGAAAAACCCAACATATAAAAAATTAAAATAATAAACCAAAAAAAAATCATAGTTTAATTTGCTGAGACATACATTTAAAACTTTAAACCAACCTTTCCCCCAACTTAACTGAGATAGCAGCATTTTAACGGGAAATGTTCCAATGTCTATTTGGGTTAATCCACGCCAAAACTGTTCCATCAGTTTCAATAAAGTTGACTCTAACTTGTCATACAATATGCAAGAAGAAACATCTCTGCTCACGAAAGATGAATTTTGGAGCTGAAAAATTCATACAGTTCACTGCCGCAACAATCGTTGTAAGATAACCATACACGGTGTGTTTACCTAACGATGTTACTACTTTCTGACACCAGTTGGCAGTATTTCGCAGCGATCGATGCGATCCTGGAGGGTTGCATCTTTCCTATGGGTAAAGCAACCACGACCTACTGGATACTAACGACTTGTTCATTTAGCTGATTTCCATTGTTGTTTCAGGCAGACAAAAATCATTGTTGATTTCCCGAGTACTATCACCTTCTATCGAGAGATTTCAAACATTTTTTTCTACCTGAAACAACAATCGGAATGCAGTTATATAATTTGTATTCACAGAAAAATATTAATTTGTATTCTGATCAAAAATATTAATTCCCAATATTTAGAAAGAAAAAATCTTAATATTAATTCAATTCAGGTAGAAAAGAAAACTTCAGTTCAGTTTCAGCTTGCATCAGAAAGAAATCTTGAAATCTCCCGATAGAGAGTGATAGCTGTTGGGAAATCAACAATGATTTTCGTCTGCCTGAAACAACAATGGAAATCTGTTAAATGAACAGGTCGTTAGTATTGTGAAAGCAACACAGTTAACCATTGAGGAGAAGAAAACCATTGTTAGGCTTAAAGAATCAGGAGAGATAGTTTACGAAATTGTATAACGGCTGTTAAGTTCAAAATCAGATCTTTCAAGTGCCTGAAACTGAAAGAGAAGAGAATGGGACCAAGTGCAAATCATCGAAATACAAGGCCGCGAAAAACCAAAAAATGTGACTTGAGAAAGCTGAGACCTGTTATGAAAAAATACAAGCTTGCCTCAGCATCAGTCTTCAGTGTGCTTTGGTCCAGAAATCTTCGATAAAAGATACCAAAATCACTACTTGGCGAAGATTAACTGAATTTGGCTACCGTGCGTGTGTTCCAAAAAACAAACCCCTCGTCTACGTTGAGAATGGCGCAATGAATGAGTTAACTGTGCGAGATAACATGAGAGTTGGTTCCCTGATGACTGAAAGTCATGTGGACTGACCGAAAGCACCTTTTGTCTCGGTGTTAGAGGCCACGGAGGCCGTGTTTATCGTTCCAAGAGAGAAGAATACAACCGAAACTGCTTGAGATCAACTGCGAAATTCCTTCAAATGGCCATGATGTGAGGATGCTTCACAGCAGCTGGAGTAGGGGAAATGTGCATCATCAATGGAACTGTTAATGAACAAGTTTTGGAAAACTTTCTCATCTGACTCTGGAAAATCTTGAAGAAGAAGATGAAGATATGAAACTTGTTTTACAATGACAATACCAGTTGCCATAAAGCTCATCAATGAAGGCATGGTTTCAGAAAAAACAAAAATACCGTTCGTGGAGAATAGGCCAGCAAAAACGGACTTAAATCCGATGGAGAATTTACAGATTCACTTTCTTCAGGGAGTTGAAGTCAGCTATGAGGCATTGCTGGGCAGAAATTCCTGCTTTTTTGTGAATCAATAGTGATGAGCATGCCAGCAAGATGCAGGGCAGTCATTAGATTCAAAGGATATCCCACAAAATATTGATATTTTTTTCACAATTCAAGTAGTTAATATTTGTTTAATGTTATTTTTTGTTCATAAATTTTTTTTGGGTTTGTTATTTTACATTTCTTCTGCTCGTGTTTCTAAACTTCTGAAACGCCAAGTGGATGTTTATAAACTTTTGAAACTAGAGGGAGTCATTTCAACGGCCCGATATTCAAAATTATTTGTACCAAATATTAATCTCTATAGGGAGCTGTCTTTAATTTCTCATAACTTTGTTCAGTTTTTTGGGAAAAAATATCACTTATAGTATACAGTTCTTTTGTGAAAAGGTTTCTAAACTTTTGAAACGGGCTTGTAGAATAACTAGACTAAGAAATTTTTTGCCAAATTTGACTAGCTGTATAGTAGGGTATAAACATTGAAAATTCAAACTATGAATGTATTATCAATATATAATTAAAATGCTACTATGCAGTTAGTTATCTTCCAAGACTCTTTTGTAGATAGCAACTTTTATTGATCTGCCAGGAGCATAGATGCAATGACTTTTTGAACAATCCAATATACCAAATTTATCCGAATAGATGCCGACGTCAAATTTAAGTCGCCGCCCCCCCCTTTTTTTTTTTTTGGCCATTTTCATGTGAAAAAAATATTCTCGATTTAAACCGATCTCCATTTTTTCAGTGTACTAAAGATTATTTAACCCCCCCCCCTATTGCGCCAACAGTTGCCCGTACTGAACGTTACACTTAAAGCTCTGAATGTAATCCACTGTTTTTGCCTAATTACTAATTTTCTTGACACCCGAATTTATTTTTCCAGTGTTTTTACATGTTTTCCTAATTAACTACTTTGTTTAAGGTGCTCAGTTTGTTTTTATTTTTTTAAATAATTTTCACATGATTTTCTTTTCAATGAATAAATATGGCTACGCCACTGTACATAGAGAAAATGTAATCAAGGTACATACCACATACGTTAGAAAATAGGATTTCTTTACAAAAGTAAATACCATAAATTGAAAAAAAAATTAATAAAAAAATTATGGCTGAGAAAAAAAAAAAATTTTTCGTCGCACGCGAATTTAACCCGAGATCACTTTCTTCTATCATTTTTCTGGAAAAAAAAAACCTCGGCATGTATTCGGGTAAATACGGTAATGGGGGTAAAAACTTGTGACGATTTTGGACCGTTTTTTACGATATTCTGGAATTTCAGGATATTTCGCGAGAGCTTACATTAAAGTTATGGGAGAATGCAACTGAGTGTCACTTTAGCGTAGTGGAAATAATGGTGATTCACAGAAGTGAGAGAATGAGGCGGGAATATGATTAATAACAAATTTTAATTCAACCCAATTAGATAAGAAACTTGAAAAACTTTAAACGAACGAACAAAATTCATAACTACGGTAGATTGCATCAGGCTTCGATCAAAAAATAGAATCTTCTGCACGTGAAGTACGCATCTGCATCTGCATTACAAAGCTCCGCACAGGATCTCTTCTATCTGTTGCAAAGGGTTCCTATTAATTTCGTCGCATTTGGTCACAGTCACTTTTCAGCACATTCATTTCGTCTCATTCAAATTGACACATTCGTTTCTTCCCAAAATCATGTTGTCGCTTAGTCAACTCGATACATTCATTACGCCGCATTCACTTCGACTCAGAGTCAATTAGTCACTCAATCAATTCGACACATTCAGCTCGTCATTTTCATTTTGTTTCGCTTAATTACTCGGTCCTTTCGACACGTTAGTTCCTTCATTCAGACTATCACATTCATTACATCACGAAATAATTAGATTGAAACGCCACCATTCGTCTTCTTATAATATACTTTACGTTAATTTGAAAATGTATAATGATACTGAACTTCAAAGTAGCATAAGTTTTCGGTGATATTCACTACTATTTTTAAACACTACCTGCTTCATGAAGATATATAAACATGATTGACTACAGAATGGATAATTTATTTAAAACGGACCTAAAATTTCAATATAATATCAAAATTTTAACATGTTAAGATTGTTATATTTAAGGTAATTATTCGTAGATTTTTTAAAGATCACTTAATCTATAGAATAAAAAATGTGTGGCCATGTTGCAATAATATGTTTGGTGTGTAATACGAGAGTGTTATTTGCATTTATTTATTACAGTACAAGGGTGTTGTACCCGCCGCAGAAGAGGCAATAAGCACCATTAAACACCCATAGATTATACGAAACGAAGTACACTCATATGCCAAAAGTCATGGGATAGCAGTGGACTATTTTTCAAGTGGCAGTAGCATCATGTGCAAACAATAGCATCATGTGCAAGCAGTATAATATGCAAATCAGTATCAGTAGGCGTGAGATGTTCAGTGTGACAATGGCTACACGACAAGAGCTATCCGAGTTAGAACGTGGCCTGGTATGTGGAGCACGACGTATGGGTCATTCAATATCGGAGGTGGCCCAAGAATTCAACATCCCACGGTCCACAGTTTCAAGAGTCTGCCGAGAGTACCAACTTGACGGCATTACCTCCCACCATGATGACATCAGATTTTTACCAGGGTGATACTACAGCTGTATCGATGAGAACTGTGCAACGAAATCTGGTATCCATGGGATATGGAAGCAGAAAGCACACGAGGGTGCCCTTGCTAACAACAAGGCATCGTCAGCAACGTCTCTCCTGGGCCTATGAACACATCGACTGGATACTTGACAACTGGAAACGTGTGACCTGGTCTGATGAGTCTCGATTCCAGCTGATACGAGCTGATGGTAGGGCTTGAGTGTGGCGCAGACCCCCTGAGGCCATGAACCCAAGTTGTCAAGCATGCACTGTGCAAGCCGTTGGTGGGTCCGTAATGGTGTGGGGTGTTTTTTCGTGGCATGGCTTGGGTACTTTGGTTAAGGTATACTGTTCACTGACTGGCCAGCGCTATATCCAGCTGCTTGCTGACCATCTGCTGACTATCTGACAACGATGGGATTTTCCAGGAAAGCAATGCACCATGCCATCGGGCCATGATTGTTCGCGATTGGTTTGAGGGGCATTTGGGGCAATTCCAGCGCATATGGCCACCCCGATCACCAGATATGAATCCAATTGAAGACATTTAGGATGTGCTCGAGAGGGCCACTCCTGCACCTCAAAGAACCGTGCAATTATGGGAAGCTCTCCAGTCGAATGGTTGGCATTGTCTTCAGATGTCTTCCACCAACTCCTGGAATCAATGCCACGTCACACTGTGGCAATTTGACGGGTTAGAGGAGATCCCACACGTTATTAGGTGCTATCCCATGACATTTGGTATGCCAGTATATATGTAGTAACTCACATGCCCAGGATCTGCCTTTGCATAGCAATTCTGCAAGTTGCGACTGAATGGGGGTATTACAGGTTGAAGTTACATTTAGATGTAGCCTAGCTTGAACATTGAATGTGCCATTCGCCCGACCATTTCGTTCGAAGTTTTGCAATTCCACTCGTTGCTGTCGCCAGCACTTTTTTCAGCAAATATGATTTACCGGTTTTGCCAGGTGCGTCCGAGAAAAGTAGTCTCCTTTCTGGAGTCTCATTGCATTTTGCATTTAATATGTGATTGTACACAATCAGCTGTTATTCATTTAAGAGCGAAGTTTAATCCACCAACTCTTGCAATCTTGCCCGAAGGTATGCAGTCTCCAGCGATACCAGTGGATTGGAATTCTGGAACGCTTCGACTTCTTAATAAGCGAACTGATGCAATTGAGGCATCTCTGTATAATCCTTGAGTCGGCGTTCATTGCTCGTCAGATATTGGTCCAAATCTCTTACTGTGAGATACAGCACTCGAAGATTGGTTGCATCTGGTGGTCTTTTGACAACCCATCCCCTGCACAACTATTCTACATTCGCTTAGGTTCCTAGGGACTTACAGTATGCCAGAATGATTGCAAATAGATGTCTGAGTTGTCACATCTGGAAAGTAATTGCTTCACGTGTTAGATGCAACGATGCCATTCTTCATCTTTTAGCAGAGTCAGAGCTTTTGAAACCTTCTAAAAGGTATCTTGCAATACACCAACAACTCTTCAAAGATCTTCAAATGATTTTGGACCACGAACATAGCATAGCAATCGATGCTGTCGACTTCCATACTCCGTTGGATTCGCATAGGCTTCTTTGACTTCCGGGATTGTCTGAAATTTTCGCTTATTATTACGTGCTCAGCAACAAGTACGTAACATCAACTGGCAGTTGTGCGATCGTTAGATTATATTGTTAAGTTGAGATGTAGCCAAATTCATGCAATAGAGGGGACTAAAAGCGCTTCTTCCATTAATACAGCAATCCAGTTGTTGACTACAACAACGGAATTTGCGCGTGTGCACAGACCAGGATATTAAAAGACCGTGATATATATAGAAATTCTCTTATCCGTCTGTCCGAATGTCTGAGGCCGACAATAAAAGTTACAACAATCCGTCAAGAATCAGGGATTGTTGTGGTAAGACGGTATTCGGTCATTGTTATTAATTAAATAAATAAACTGAAAAAGAAAGTAATAATTCCCTTGGTCTGTCCAAAGCCAGGGATTGTTGTGGTAAGATAAAACTTATACTCTTCTCAGCTTCAGTTGAGAGTGACGTCACGGAACGACGTCTTTTACCGGGCATAATGCACAACATCGTATCCTACCACCGCTAGACTTGTACTATGCTAGACCGTCCTATAATCACGTGGCTTCTCGAAGTAGATTAGTCGAATGGTATTTGTCCGATATCATTTTTTAAAGTTAATGTTTAAAATATTGTAATCCTCTTCGTGTAAACTATAGCATCTTCGATTTCTGACACATCTCTTTCACGTTAGTTCTTCACGAAGGAACAAGACGCCGCCATTTTCATTTTACAATCAAATAATCTCGACTACAGATCAACTTCATTTTAATTAGGTTTTTTTTTGTTTATTTTTTTTTAAATTTCATCAAATGGCTTTTCTATCCGCCGATTTTTTTTATTATATCGAGAAGAAAAATATGAAATATAATTGCAAAAAGAACTTTGAACTTTTTATATAGAAAATTATTCGAACTATTTCTTTATGCGGATGAACTATAACCGTTTCACTCGTGATGTCATTCTCAACTAAAGCTGAGACAGGGTATAGTCATTGTTGTGATGAATTAAATAAATAAACTGAAAAATGTTGTGTTGATTTTTTTATATGCAGATGAACAGTATTTTGTTGCAGAATATAAGTTTTGAAAACCATTGATGCTCCACTTTCATTTCTTTACCCTTCAATCCATGAATTATAAATTAAGGTGGTCGTTGAACTAGGTAAAAAAACAGGGTTAATGACTTTTTTTCTGCCACTGATGGTATCCAGTCTAGTAGGACCCTAATTTTATTTGTATTTCTATGGTCAGCAAATAAGATTAATTTATATGGTCTTACTTATTGACCATGGTTTAAATTAATTGCTAAAATATAATAAACGATGGTTTTAAAATTACGAATGGCTGCTAATCCGATCCGATGAGAAAGTTGACCCCCTATAGTGATCTTTTTCATTAATCTGATAAAACAATGGTGGGATGGGATAATTCAACGACCACCTTAATTTACTGATCATGCCTCAACTTGTACGGTTGACACCCGTCATGTGACCGCTGGATTTTTCGTTCGTGAAATTACCTCATAAAAAAATAAGGAGCATAAAACTGTCAGAGTTGGGAGGATCGTGGTTTAGGGTCCCACCTAATTAAACAAAGAAATAAACCCATTTAATAGTTCTTAAAATGTCACCGCCCACATATACTGTAGCTGAATCGGTCGAATCACCAAGTGAATGTGACAATTAGGATGTGTCGAATCAATTGAGTGACGAAGTGAATGTGACGATTTGAGTGAGACGAAATGGATTTGACGACTTGAAAAGTGATTATGACAAAATGAAATGTGAGGAAAAGATCTGCTGCCACTGCAAAAATATCGTTCTTGTAAGATAGGCATTTTGACTTTAATTGCCAGAGCCAATGATAGCTTTGGTTAGTTCTTAAAGGATGCTGTTGTTGATAAGAAATATTTAAATTCCTGTATGACGCCCGATCGATCTACATTGACCACTCAGACCAGAAATTACAATGCGCTTCTAATAGTGAATCATGCAGGGCTGCAATATGTGTTGCTTTATTTGCCATATTGACCAAGCCCATCTTCAATCTTCCTTTGCATCTAAACATCTGTTGCTTATGTTGATGATGTTTATTTAATGAAATTTACCACTCTAATCAAAATGCCCTAGCTAATAATGAAATTTTAAATGGTATCTCCATATTAGTGAGAGATGTATGTATGCTCATCAACGAAACCAAATCGAAAATTCTAAATATTCCTCGCCATAATCCGCTCCTATAACACCATAATCCATTCTTGGCTTGACTGTTGACTCTAGATGGGTTCACAAAACACGTTGATCAATTAATAAAGGACTTCAATCGGCGTGGTTTCCCAATGAAAAAATTAAGATAAATGCTTACAAAACAAGAAATAGGTTTATTTTAGAAATCCAAGATGTTAAGTAAACTAACTTAAGTAAATAACTTATGTCGATCAAGTCCCTTCATTCCTAGATATACCAAGATTAGACTCAGGTTAGCATACAGTAAGATAATTCGAATCGCGTTTGCTTTGGTTAAATGTACTCGGTTACCTTTACCGTAAAACCTTGAATAGAGGCCTGGGCGTCTATTTGTGTCAATGGTTCTGGGG
>JAHWFO010059196.1:0-12829 GCA_023313115.1 Rhysida immarginata
ATTAGCTATCTGGCTTTTGAAGATTTTGAAGATTTTGGGCCCCAGGAATAATTAATTCAAAACCATTCCTCAAAGTTGTTCTGCGTACAACTGTACAAACAGACACGAAAAAGGATCAGGAATCATTTCCCACCAGCATAAATCAAAAATACGTAACTAAAATGAAAATACCTAACTGAAAGACGAACGAAACGAAATTGAAATAGAAACCATGATCGAAAAATGTATATAATACAGTATATAATAAAATACTTCAAATACAAAGTAAACGAAAAGATAAACCTATCACTCCGTGATCGGCGTGTGAAGGAATTATTAATCAGCTACTCTCATGTTTAGCCATGTGTTATGCATCATCTTCACTCACTTTCGGCCATGACAGTTCTGGGCATGGAGCTTCCCAATTTGCTTCAAGTTACAACAGTTGCTTTGGAGTCTATCTTTAATATACGTCATTGGTCTGTCTGACATGAACCTACAATATGCGCGGACCAACAATGTATGTCATGTCCTACAATATAAGGCAAAGTTTCTGCAACAATAGGCCATAAAAAATTACTTTGACTATGGTCATGGATGAAGAAATACAAGATGGGAAACTCCATTGTTTAAAGCGTGAGTTTTTTCCCACTGGCGCTCTCTGGCCATTTGCGTGGGCATTACTCTCTGTCTAGCAGACGACTACCCTTTTCTTTATTGGCCTCGATGGTTCAATGGTTGCCTGATCGCATGTAATATATCATTCAATTTGGAATGACGTGTCATAATGAATATAACCTAAAATTAATGATAATCGAAATTGTTTCAAAGGCATCTGATTACAGGAATCATTATGGTTCTTTGGAACTTTCAATGATAAGTTATGCCATGTTATATATCAAACAACTTGGAATGATGTGTAATGATGAACACAAGGTATTCTAAATTATAATTCAAATTAGTTTAAACTTACGTGGTTTAATGGTATCATATGGTCCATTAGAACTTTCAATGTGAACATAGTCCATTTGAAGAGTATGGTTTAGCGAATGGTTTAGCGAATTCCTAAACATTTTTTCATGTACTCATTTTGGCTGTGTATTCACATTCAGTTGAATCAAAATTTCTTCGAATTTGAGCCCGAGCAACGAAAGAAGCTTTCAATTTAAACAGAAATAAATTCATGTTGAAACTTCATAATAATTTCTTTTAAAAACCTCCCAATGGATGGCGTCTCCAAATACGGTCCTTTAACAGAATCTAAAACATGTATTTTTTCTAAAAAAAAATTCTTAGCTTTTTTCATGTGTTCTTTTCTGAATATTTACACACAGAAATTGCAACAGTTTTTCAAAAACGAGCCCGAGCAACGCCGGGTAAACAGCTAGTAATCTAATAAAGCCAGTGAATTCAATTAGATATTTGGGTCTAATTCTTTCACATGATCTTACATGGAGTCATCATATAGATCAACTTATATCTAATCTTAACAAAAAACAAGGTATAATTTCTAGACTTCATTATTTACCTCGTAACATACTTTTACTTCTTTACAATTCATTGATTCACTCATCCTTATGTTACGGCATAATCTTCAACAGTTTTTGATTTAAAACGTATCTTAAAACTCCAAAAATGGTTTCTGAGAATTTTATCCAATACGTCAAAATCATCACCCATATCGCATCTATTTGGTGAATTGCATATTCTAACAATCAATCAAATATTCAAGCTATAAATCTCTTCCTTTATATATAAAATAATAAATTCTAATTTAATCATAACTACCCCCTTCAATATAAGCCTAAATCAAGATATCCATAGTTATTCAACCAGAACTGCTTCCGACATTCGTCTACCGCTGTCAAAACGGGGATATCTTCTACGTTGCGTATCCTACACTGGTTTAAAAATATGGTCTTCTTTGCCCCTTGAAATTAGATATACAGCTTCATATCAATTATTTCGAAAATTATTAAAAAGGTTTATACATACCAATGTCTATACATAGTGTAGCTTAATTATGAGAAATTTGTTTCTTCTTTTCATTTATTAGTTTATAATTTCACTTACCTTTTTTATTGTTCAAGATAATAATTATTACTCTTAATTGGTTATTTGTTTTTTTAATCTTTTTTAAGAATTTTTTATGATAGATTGTTAATTCAAATAGTTATCATCTTATCTATAATCTACCTATTTGGTCGATGCCTTGAACTTTTTTTTTTTTTTTTTGAATTTTCTTTTGAATTTCCTTATTCAATTATTACATTATTTAATTAACTTATTATCTACTAACCGAACTACTTGTATTTATTCTGTATATTTGAGCTTTAGACACCCACCAAGTCTCAACTCGTCGGTCATAGACCATACAGGTCTTGGATGGGTGCCATTGTAATTCTAACTCCTAAATAGAAGTAAATAACAGTGAAGATTGTATATTATTTAGAATTTCAAGGCTGTAATTTTTTACCAGTTTATATATTTATTAATCGATTTTGATACAATTTATGCCTCCTCTCTCTTGTTACAATTTAAACGCACTCTGTTTAAAAATACGTGAAATCTAGATTCGTTCATTGATAAAAGTTTTTTGCACTAACTAAAAAATTTATTTATTTGGTACACCTAAAAACATTATCATGATTCAATGCTTCGGACTGTACTTTCGAAATCATGACTTGTTTGTGGTTGATTGTTTTGCTTACTCGTGCGTTTAGTGGGAATCTTTTTTTGTTGAGATATACCCAATCGTTCTTTACTTTCTGGACGACCTTCGTACTTTGTTATTCATCCTATGTTCATTGAAACGTTTTCTGAACGATCACTACATGAATCCAGTATATTTGCTCCCATAACCCGTGGATACGAGTTTGTAAAGTCCAACACTTCGTTATTTCTTTTGGTGTTCGTGGTGTATTTACATTTCGTAGAAGTTCTGAAGGTGATATTCAATCCACATCCACAGAAGACAGTGAACATCTCGGGCCTTAATAGGTGAACGTGATGAAGCTCTTTTAATTCTGCTTTTTCTGTTCTTGTTAAGTGCCGTTTGGTTCTGTTAATATTGACTTAGTGACATCTTCAAAGAAAGAAAATCTTCTGGTGATTTCATAAGCAATGTCAATATCTTCTTTCCTCCCTTGTTTAGTAATAGGATACTGTATATGAGCGCAGCACTGCAGGAAGTAATAACTGAAACCTAAATTAATTCTTATGTCGGGGGAGATTGAAGTGAAGCCGATGATGTTGAAAGTAGCCGAAGGGCGGCCTTTAACAATCCATAATAATTTATACCTGTGTAAACGCATCGGCAGAAATAATCCTTTCATATTACTAAATCCAGACTATTTTTTTCAATAAAAGAAGATCAAAACGCAATACAATGCATATATAGTATTTATTTAATAGAGACTGGCGTGCATTCGATCTGAGATCATTAATCATAAGTTTTAAATGGAATTATGATCTATTGAATAAATATTTATTTCTTCCATTATTAAATATTTATTCAATAGGAGTTTATAAAAATTCCATTAATAACATACAGGGTGTCCCAAAAAAGACTCTCTGATATTAAGAGTATCTATCTTAAATAACAGTTATTAATTAAAAAATAAAAAATATATATAATAATTAATAAATAATAAATAAAATCAAAATAAAAACTGACGTTTCGGATAATTAGAAACGGAGGTCGATAGAAGACTGAAACAAGTGGTATGTTTATTTCGAAAGCTGTATAAATCTGAATAAACAGGTTTGAATAATGAACACACGAAATCAGAAGGAACGAAGCGGCGTTGTACGACTGTAAAACTGAGACAAAAAATTAAAATTAACAAATAAATCTGTCTCATATACAGTGAGTAAAAAAATTATCCGTCCACCAGCTTACATAAACATAAAAACTTTAAAATAAATAAAACCAATTAATTTTGAATGGAAATTTATCATAATCTACAGTATTTAACTATATGACATCTCATCTTGGATAGGGATCACTGTACTAAATGGGGAAAAGTAAAAATACAGTAAATAATAAAACACCTTTTAATAGTATAGCCAAAAAATTAATCATCTGGGTAAGTACTCTAAGCCAAAAAATATTATCTACGAGGGTTGGGGCATAAGTCATGGCAACTATTTTTTTTTCTCAGAGCTAAGGGATGGTATCATAAAATGTCATATATCTCATGGAAGCTGTGACAGGTAGTATGTTTCCACAACATTATATGGCTCCGTGAGTTCTTGTTGTTGCGCAGAGAGCAATGTTAAATCAGTTCTCAGTCAACCGCCGTGCAAGGTGGATGTAACCCGAGTTGAACAACGCTCGTATATCAAAACAGCCGTTCTCTATTTTGATTTCTGTTACTTATTCTGGAAAATGAAATCTGTAATCATGTTCCAGAATAAATTTTCCAGAAGCATGAAACGTATGAAACATTACAGGCTTCATGATTCCAGAACATGATACCTGTAATGTTGTCAACCACCTTAATAAACATGAGAAGCAAAGTGTTGGCGTGTTGTTAAATGTACGTACATTTCGTCCATTCCTTGTCCTTTCATCTGTATATTTCACATTTTCCACCCATGCTTGAATTCTCATAAAAAAATAGTTGCCATGACTTATGCCCCAGCCTTCGTATTATGAAAAAATTAACCAATCACATTCACAACAGATTACTTATCGGTATGGATAATAAACGATGTGAAACGTTGCAGAAAAAATAAGAAAACAAAGGAATATTCATATGGTTTGAGGGATAGAGTCATAGCTGGACTAAAGGATGGGAAAAGTCAGTGTTTAAATGTCAAGGAACTCCAACTTCCACGCTCATCAGTCCATTATATCAACAGAAAGTATTACACAACAGGAGAAATCACAAATAAAATTGGAAGAGGCAGGAAGAGGAAAATATCAGAACGGGAAGACAGAGAAATTGTAAAATGCATTAAAAAAGATAGAAAAAAATCAACTGTAGAACTGGGTGCAAAAGTGAAAAATGATCTAAACACTATCAATTATTCCTCAATGGTCGCTTGAAGCCGTGCTGAAAAGATGCACGCCAAAGAAAAAACCCCTGCGTCAGTAAGAAAAATCGAGCAGGACGCCTGAATTGGGTAAATGAATATCTAAACAAGGACAAAACGTTTTGGAAAAAATTGTGTGGTCAGATGAAAGCAAATTTAACTTATTTCAGGTGGCTGTAATAAAGTTGGAGAGCACCTGGTGAAGCTTATAGACTGGCGTGTTTGAAGCCAACAGTTAAGCAAGGAGGAGGAAGTGTCTTGGTATGGCGCTGCATGTCAGCTACAGGGGTGGGACATCGAAAATTTATCGATGCATCATGGACCAACACCAGTACAGAGAAGTTCTTGATAAGAATCTCCATGCTTCTACAAGTAAATTGGGATTGAGAAGAAGCTTTAGATTTCAGCAAGGCTGAGATGCTAAACTTACAGCCCATTCTGTGAAAGAATTCCTCAAATCCTCAGAAAATTAAGTGCTTGACTGGCTTCTCCAATCATCTGAATTAAATCCAATCGAGCACCATTTCCATCGGTCATAATGGAAATGAAGAGGAAAAACCGTAGACCAAAGTCAAAAGCAGAGTTAGAAGACTTTTTGACAAAAAATGGAATGATGTAGATGGGAAAAAAAACCTGTAGTAGAATCTATGCACAATCGATGCCTAGAATTTGTGAAGGCCAAAGGAGGTCCCATTAAGTTTTAAAAATTAAGTTTAGATTGTACATTTGCCCAAATATTTAAGTGGACGGATAATATTTTTGTCACAAAAATATCATACTGACCTAATTTGTATTATAATATCTCTATCAATGATAAACCCTAAGTCCAGAGAATTATTCAGAAGCTTACAGCTGTATAAACACTAATATGTGCAATTAAACTTGAATATGTCACTTAGTGTCAGTCATTTCAATCACTTGCAAACCGGTGGACGGATAATTTTTTGGACACAGCATACAGGGTGATTATAAAAAAAGTTCGCCTGCTCAGAGCCCTCTAGAGCCCAATCTAATGAACCGATTGTGATGCAAATTGAAATGTAGGCTATTCAGATCATGGGGGAGAGAATCCCGAAAAGAAAAAAATTAGTGCAAATTTTCACCACTAGGTGAAAATGGGCGCTGTGGAATGACAAATGGAGATTTTAAAGATAGTTTTATTGTTTTAAACAAGCAGGCAAAGTTTTTGTTTGATTACAGCATATGTTCAATATGTCCGCCCCCTGCGTCAATGTTGGAAGTATAGCACAGCATGATCAATTGTTGCATGAAGCGTTTCCCGGGGAATATCTGAGACATGTCGTCTAATGCTGGCTTTCAGCTCAGGCACAGTCCGTATGCTTTGTTGATTGACCCGATCTTTCAAATATCCCCAGAGCCAAAAATCGCACGATCATCTCCAAAGTTGGCACGAAGCAATTCCTTCACTTGTCGACCAATATGAGGAGGTGCTCTATCTTGCTTAATGAAATTACTTTCTATTAGGAAATCTGAATGTACACAATTCAGTCATATTAATGTGACCACCTGTCAATAGCCAGAATAACCATCTTTCGCGGCGCGGACAGCTGCGAGATGGGCAGGAAGAGAGTCAATAAGGTTCTGTTTCCAAGCATCGTCGTTCTCGCAAGGCAGGAATCACATACTGTGCAAGAAGTTCACAATACCGTGCACTTGTCACAGGATATCTTACAGAACCTCATTGTGTCACTTCTTCAAAGAAAAAAGAGCCTAGTATAAAATCAGTGATGAATTCACACCATACAGTCACGTATTCAGAATGCAATGGCTTTTCATGCATGACATGGGGGAGCGAGGCACCCCATATGCGGCAGTTATGCGTGTTCACCGCTCCTTCAAGGGTGAAATGTGCTTCGTTTGACCATAAAATGTTCCACGGGTACAGGTCATCAGCAATCATCCTCGCCAGAAAGCGATAACCAAAGTCAGCACGTTGAGTGGGATCTTGAGGTTTTAGCTGTTGTGCCAGATGAATCTTGTATGGATAACAATGCAGAATGGACCGCAAGACCTTTCGTACCATGGACCATGCGATGGACAATTCGCGTGCTATTGCTCGAGCGCTTGTTGCAGAATGTTGAGAAGAGGAAGCTCTGTCCACCACTGCAACAGCGACGTCATCAACAACTTCGTCTGCTATCTTGCGCCGTCCTCTTCCTGGTGCGACAACCAAATCACCAGTCGATTCAAATTTCTTTATCAATTTTCGCAACCCAGTATCTGACATGGGCCCTTTTCGCAGTCCTTTTAGAGGACGATATGCTCGCGTTGCAGCTGGACTGCTACTATCATTCTGGTAAAACAACTTTACTAACAGAGCGCGTTCTTTCCTGCTTAAAACCCTGATATTTGCTGAAAGCTTTTCACTAAACATAATGTAATGAATGTATCAATCCATTCCATTCTGGGTATGTTGACTTTCTAATTTGCATAAACTTTCTGCTAATAAGGCCGATATTGAGAACGAACATATGCTGTAATCAAACAAAAACCTTGCCTGCTTGTTTAAAACAATAAAACTAGTTTTAAAATCTCAATTTGTCTCCATAATTAGTCTCCATAATTTTTTCTTTCCGGAATTCTCTCCCCCATGGTCTGAATAGCCTACATTTCAATTTGCATCACAAGTCGGTTCATTAGATTGGGCTCTAGAGGGCTCTGAGTAGGCGAACTTAGTTTATGACCACCCTGTATATGAACACATTAAAAGTTTCAAATATTACCCAATACATGACCTACATGTGCATATTAATATGCGGAAGTTTCAAATATTTTCTGCAGTTAAGATATATGCCAAGAGGTTTAACACTGAATGATTACGAGAAAGGCGAAATATAACGGCCATGAATGCAAGGGACTTTTGATGTTCACCTGGAATAATTCTCAATGATTTAACAAATGGGATCATGTATAATTCAAAGAAATCGTTTAATGAAATTCAGACACTGGCAGAACCAAGTTTTTTCCCTTCGAGCTGTCCGCTTATTTAAAGGACGACTTGGACACTTTTTACTTCGAGAGTCAGTCCGTCCTTCTTCCCTAGCGAATGCTAAATTCGTATATACAACTTGCAAAGATTTATTGATGTTGTTTGAATTCCTTCCAGATGAAGGTGCTTGGTTTTGAAGCGCGACGTAGATACTGAATTGAAAAGTGCTTCCCAGTTTTACTTTTTCATGGCCTGTCTAGTCAAATATATTCTCGGTGTAATAAAGCATTGTTTATTACTTAATAATGACCGTATCTGTCTTTTATTCACGTGACAGAGCGGTTATCAGTTATGGTAGCAGAAGCCTGTGATGTTGAGACCCATGCCCAGTTCGCCCACTGTTATTTTTTTCTCAGATCTTACACACGAAATAAAATGCCTGCGGGGAGCCAACAGAGCACACACTGTTCCTATCATTCTTTCTGCCCACTGGGGTTATTCCACACTCACTAAACAAAAGCCTGGCAGCATTGAATATAAACCCACACGTATACAAAACTTTATAGAGACATTACAGATTTAACTGAGTGGTTATCAGTTAGACATTAACTTTTCATCGGAAAGATTGTTAATGTGTAAAGTACTGAAATTTAGGAAGACTAAAAATGGCCACTTTCTTCTCAAAGTAAATTGCATATGAGCTGGAAGGTGTGCTATCGAACCTCATATTGATCGATTTATGGACTTCATGTCTAGTCGACAAGTGACTAATCCGAAGTTAATTTTTCGTTATTTTTTATTAACGCTCCCTCGTCACATGAGTTTACATTTAAGTGACTTTGAAAACTCAGCAACGGAGGAGTTATTTGAAGAAACTATCAATTGTCTATGGTTCAAGGATAACTTCAGTGATTCTAGCACGTAGTCTAAATTAAAGATGTATATGATCGATAAAGTGGACAGTAACGATGATCAATCTTCATATTTGTGGATTTAGGAGAACTATCATGTAGTGTAATTATCTCAAAAGTATATGAGAGGGAAAGGCAGCTCAACTTGGAGCAAACTAAAAAATTTTCCAAGTCTAATATTGACTCTCAAAAGGAAAAGAGTTCTCGCAAAAAGAAGTGGGTGAGGTCCAAGGTTATGAAGTTTGTTTCGGAAAGCAGCAACGCTCCTCTGCAATTAACGATAATAGACAAGGTTAGCGCTCCTTCAGTAGAAAAAGAAGATTGCATTCAGATGGTACCATCACATGCATTCGGACGTCAGGTCTCAGGCAACTGTGAAGATTCGGTATTCTCTTACAAAAGGTTAATGGAGGTCCTAGTGCAAATTAATAGTACTAGTGGAATAAGAGGAACTAATCAAAGTAAGTGTCATTGAGAAGGGAAGCAGCGAGAAAGAAGTAGCTGCATATTATAAGACAAGCACTCAGACCATACAAGTGGAGACAGGTGATAAATCACGAAGTAATTCACGTAAAAAGCAAAGTGTTATATGCCAGTGAATGCAGTAAAAAACTGGATAGTAAACAATACGCTACCAGTATTCTCGCTTTCACCAAGAGTGTACTCAAAAAGTACTCAAAAAGTGTACTCAAATAGAGCCAAGATGCAGCAAAAGGGGAAAGGCTGCCAAGTTTTAAAAATTAAACCAACACACCAAGTTAAACCAGTGTAGCTTGGAGAAACAAAAACCTTCAAATAATGAATAGTAAAAAAGCCTAAAAGATTCTCTGGATACTTACTTAGAGGAAGGTAGGATAATCGACACACCACTTTTCCACAAAGAAATTTATTCATCCATTTGTGGAAAAGTGGTGTGTCTATTCTCCTACCTTCCTTCAAAAACAGTAAGCTGGGATCGGAATAACGTAGAAGGTGGCAAATATTGTAGACAATGTAAATCTTAAGTGGAGCAGAAAATCATGTTGATAAGCAAGCCAAAGAGTAATTTTATTCCATGGATGACTGTACTGGCAGATAAAACCGACTCGGGATTAAAGCGATATAATCAGGAATCTGCGGATGATTCAACATCACAACTGGTACAGTTCAAAGGAAGTATTCAGCACCTTAGGCACAAGAATAAAGCCTCCAATAATTATAAACATAAATCTAAGTATGGAAAGACTGTGCCTTCGTTTAACGTATCCATACAAAAGCCCCGTCATGAGAAGCGTCCACGTATCTGTCCACGTAATCTGAAAGTAGGGCAGGCCAATAGAAATGTGGAATAGCACGCAAAGCTGCGTTCAGAGGCGGGAAGAATGTCACAGTTACTTTTAAAGAAATATCGCGCAAGATATTTCCATTCAAGCTCAGCGTCCGTGATGTCATGTGCTCGTTCTCAGAAGGACAAAGTTTTCTACAACACAGCTTGGAGGAGAGGAAGGAGAGAGGATGAGAGCGTGATGAAATCAGAAACAAGATGGAGATGGGAGAGAAAGGAGAGTGGGAGAGAGTGGAATACTTCCAAGAGAGAAGCTCAGAAGCCAGGTTCCGTGGATCTAAATGCCGTGGAATGAAAAAAGTTAGGGCACGAGCAAGCGGGATTGCGAGTGACGAGTCAGCTAGAGGCCACGTTATTGTGAGGGTCCATAAGCAACGAATGGCAGGGCCGAAGAAGAATCCACTTCATTGTTCAACTGAGGTTTGTGAACATGAAAATGAAAGCAACGTCATCCAAATAATTTTAAGGAGGATTTCCAGCAATGTGTCGATTTGAGTCAACCTGTGAGCGAGAGAATTCTGACGGGTAGAGATACGATAGCGAAGGCACGCCACATTGTGCATTGCTTCACACGCAGAGTCTCGTTACAAGATACCACAATTCATCGATGCTGTGGCTCAAGACCAGGACTATGCTACGAAGATAAAGAGGTTAACAAGTTATTTCCAGTTATGCGCTTTCCCAATTCATCAACTTGATTCTTCTGCCAAAACTATTCTCACTAACCTGCTATGCCTAAACAATTCCCACGTAAGACGAACGTTTAATGAAATTCAGACTATGGCGGAATCAGGCCTATTGTGTGGAGTTTTTTCCCTCGGGGTGTCCGCTTATTTAAAAGATGACTTGGGCACTATATAGGCTGATACACACTCTGCCCAAGGTTGTTAGAGAGAAGTTTTTGACGCTGGCGATTTTTGACGCGCGATTTCTTATCAATAGGAGGATTATAGGGGTGGAATACAATTGCTAATCACTATGTTTACATGCACGTTTCGATCCGGATCGACTTGAGTTAAGCCAAAATTACCTCGCGTTTACATGCAACTAACTCGATCCGGATCGAGTCCGATAAGATGCCCTGTGGGTAAAGCTCTAGATTAGGAAAGTACGCCAGACTTTGTCATCTGCTACAGAATCCGCCATTGTTGGCTCAGTCGGCCTTATCACTTGAATTACGCTTCCTCTAAAATACGGCTGAAATGCAATTTTTTAAAATGTTCTCATTATCATCGTATGGAAATGTAATTGACAATCAATAAATTTTGTAATTATTGATTTTTTCTTTAAATTTTGTTTTCAATTAAAATTTTCTATATATAAATAATAAGTTTGAGGTTGTTTACGAGGGTTGTACCAAAAGTAAGGTTCCCAATGAGCTACAGCCTCGAGGGAAGGTGCTAGGCTAAATCCGACAACAGTGCCGTGCGCAGTGGTTCCCGCACTCTCGAGCCCCACTCTCGAGCGATTCCTACGGCGCTCAGTGTTTGCTTGGCAGCCGTCAGTGATGGAAGTGTTGATCGCCGCTCCTGCCAAGTGCGAGGTTCGAGCAGTAATCCGGTTTCTCCACGCAAGGAAGTTACCGCCCGTGGAGATTCATCGGCAACTGACTGAGGTTTATGGTGAAAAGTGCATGTCCGTTCAACACGTCCGAAAATGGTGCAGGGCTTTTGCTGAGGTCGCACGGAAGTTCACGATGAAGAACGGAGTGGAAGACCGCCGGTTTCGGATTCGATTGCCCAGAAGATCAACAGTGAGCTGCTGAAAGATCGGAGGGTCACTGTCCGTGAACTTGTTGAACGCATTCCTGAAGCTTCCCACGGCACAATTGAAAGAACGGATTGGCGGGAGGTCTTCAAAAGTGTGTCGAAAAAAATGGAGACTATGTTGAAAAATAGACAACAGTGTAAGCTTTTCAACGATGTATAAATTAATAACAATAACCAATGTTTTCTACTTGTAAAAAATATGGGAACTTTACTTTTGGTACAACCCTCGTATAATGTTAACTATAATGTTATTTATATATCAAGTTTTTGATTTATTCACCTCAATATAATAATCCTTAATAACTTTTAAAATGCATTTGCATATTTAAGTTTTTTATACTTATTTTTATCAAAATATAATTTTATACATTCTTATCAAAACATAATTTTAATAGATTTTATCAAATTAATTTTTAGATTTATATCAAAAACTTCAATTTAATAGTTTATTTTAATTGTATTAAATAATAAAAATTATAAAATTACAATTTTAATAATTATAAATAATTATCAAATTATAATTTAATAAAATAGAAATTGTTAAATTAAAATTTTTGATATAAATATAATATTTAATTTGATAATTATAATTTGATAAAAAAATATTAAATTACATTTTGATAAAATGATATATATATACGAGGCTCGTCCAGAAAGTAAGTTCCGTTCGGTAATAAAAACAAAACTACTACATATATATTCAAAATTTTTTCTTTACCAGATTCTATGTACCTTTAACTATTTTTCCACATAGTTTCCAAGTTTATTTAAGCACTTGTCATAGCGCTCAATGTACTTCCCCATGATCACTTCATAAAAGCTGCCGCCGGTGAAGAAAGTCACGCAGTTTTCACTT
>JAHWFO010059204.1:0-16818 GCA_023313115.1 Rhysida immarginata
CAACAATCAATATCTCATGACTAACAATGAAAGGAAAAGTTTGTGCAAGTGTAATTATCCCGGGCAACGCCGGGTACCTCTTCTAGTACCTGTATAAAGAAGGATGTTTGTTTGTTTATGGGTTTGTTTGTTTGTTTTTTATACAAATCTACAGTTTTAATCCAATCTTGATAAAATTTCGCATACATAGCCTTCAAAGCATGAGGAAGGTCACTGTCTACATCAGATTTCGAAAAAATAATAATTATTGATGAGAAATCGATATCCATGGTTATGGCAGGGCATATTAATGAGAAATATCTCATGACCAACAATGCAAGACAAAGTTTTTGCAACAATAAGTATCAACAATGGTATCAACACGCAAATTCACAAACACTATGCAAGGATCAACAATATATGTCTCATGACGAACAATGCAAGGCAAAGTTTGTGCAATATAGGATTCAATGCATAGAATTCCTGTTATTCAGGCTTTTCTTATAAAAGAGAATTCTTAATAGTTAACAATTTCTTGAAAATCTTTAAAAATGATCAGTAACTGGAGATAATGAGAAATAGTGAAAGACGATAGAGGAAACACTCCTTTAGCTCCGTGCTGTATTGAGCAAATGGTAAGCAAGTAAATAGAAGAATCAGCGACCGCTAGACTACACAAAGTGATGAATGTCCAATTTTTGCTTCAAGCATCGAAAGAAGAAAGGAAATTGCAACAACATCTAAAGTAAGATTACGTGAGTAAAAAATTATTTAGACTAGAAGACATCCTTGGAGAGGTCCATCCATTGTGAGCCTTTAAAAAATTTTTTTTCGGTAAATCAAGTCCCGGTATATCACCTAGAATGGATATTTTCAGTGAAGAGGTAAATTCCTGTCTTTCGGATTTTTCTTAGAATGGATAATCCCTTAGCTTTATATTGTAGTGATTGAGTTATAATTTAGCTTTTCGAGGTTGTTTTGTTTACCTACAAGCGTAATTATCCCGGGCAACGACGGGTTCTCTCCTAGTCTATATACAGGGTGTTTTTGAATTGAGTACAGATTTTTTGGGAGATGATAGAAGAGGTCCTTAGGAGTATCTTTTGTCATATGAACATGGGGTCCCCGCAGCTCCGTTTGCTTACAATACTGCATTGAACAATCAAATGACACCGGGACGCACTGTGCGTTGGTAGGTCTGTGCGCAATCTACTGTAATAACTTTTAAAGTAATTGTTTGCAAAGAAATTTCAAGGTGCAGGTGCTTGTTTGGAAGACGACAGAGGAAGCAATCCTTTAGCTCCGTGCTGTATTGAGCAAATGGTAATAAGAAGAATCGGCGACCGCTAGACTACACAAAGTGATGAATGGCCAAGTTTTGCTTCAAGACACCGAGAGAAGAAAGGGAATTGCAACATCATCAACTGTGCATCTAAAGAAAGATTACGTAAGTAAGAAATTATCTAGACTACCAGTGGCATCCTTGGAGAGGTCCATCCATTGAGAGCCTTTAAAACATTTTTTTCAAATTTTCATTAAGAATTTTTAGTGTATTAATTCTAAGCGTTTTCAAGTGTTTATTTTTAAGATATTTCAAAATTTATTCCAAAAAAAAGTCCGAGCCACGCCGGGGTTATCACCTAGCTTATTTGGTAGCACAGCAGATCCAAACATTTCCTAAAAATACATTTTGACTATATTCTGTGGGAATGTGTATATTTTGGAAACTGAGATGCTGATAATACGATGACTGAATGTTCGTTTCCAAGAATTATTGATAATGAGCATAAAGTGAAGATGCAGTGACAGAACATTAATAAGGCAGCGTCTATTGATGAGGCATAGGAGTCACGCGTGTCTACCTTGAGCTCCCTATCAAACGTCCGGACGACTGGCAAAAATTTATGTTTGGAAAGGAAAGAGAAAGAACGAGTATTGGTCAGAGAAGCTTTGCAACTAAAACAGAAAAAGCTATACGGGCATTTGAAACATCTGAACAACGGGAGTTTCGAACAGAGCAAGAGGTTATAAGAACTTCTACGTCAAGGGCAAGAAAAATTTGGGTCTAAAGTATCCGGTGATGTTCCCTGGCGGTGAAGATGGATATCATTTTATTCTGAGGCAAGTCAACAAGAGATAAATAAAATTCCGGTATATCCCCTAAACTTCCTGTTTTTCGTATATCCCCTAAAATTGATAATCCCTCTGCTCTGTGTTTATTGATTGAGTTATTATTTAACCAATTGAGAGTTGTAATTTTATTTTTTGAGTTGTTCTCTTTACCTACAAGTGTAATTATACCGGGCAACGCCGGGTAACTCTGCTAGTATTTTATATATATACCAGAATGATTTCTTCCTTCTTGATTTTTCATGCATTCAAGAATAACATAGTCGTAAGAATATTTTTCACATTATTATAAAAAATTCTACTAATATTTTTAATAATAATATTAAGGGAAAAACGACTCCTGCATTGATAACATTACCTTCTGCTAATGTTAGGCTCAGGTGTTGAAGTTTGGTTCTAATATGGATGACGTTTTCACTGACAAGGGAACTCCAAGAACATGTATAACGGTCGTACAAATGAAAACGAAATTTTTTGTGTGGGGGAAAAAAAGACGACGAGTAGGATCGTAAGTTTTTGTTTTCAACAATTGCGAAACCTCACGTGCAAATTGAATCATAGTTTGCAAGTATTGCTTCATGTGAGAAAGGAAGGGAAGTAAGGCCGTTGGTCCCGTGTAGTCGCTTGCCGGCTGCACGTACAGAACCTTGCGAGGCAAAATTTGCGGCCCCTATAACGCCGTCCTGAAATGACCATGGCAGTTGAAAAGGACTTTAATACCAAAAGAAACCAAACCAATCATGTGAGAAAGAATTATAGCTCGCGCTT
Source organism: Rhysida immarginata (assembly GCA_023313115.1). Classification (NCBI taxonomy): domain Eukaryota; kingdom Metazoa; phylum Arthropoda; class Chilopoda; order Scolopendromorpha; family Scolopendridae; genus Rhysida; species Rhysida immarginata. Next base: position 2,878 of record JAHWFO010059204.1, read on the forward strand.
CGAAGCCCTGCGAGTGATCGCTTCGTCCAAACAACAAAATGGAACCAACGAAAAAGGAACAGAGCACTAATTCGTTTTTTGACATGAGAACAGTTTCAGTTTCTGAAATTCATCGTTGTATGCAGAACATCTATGGAAATGACTGCCTGACCTTCACTCGAGTTTGGGCATGGAGGTTTTCGGAGGGACGGTCATCATTGCAAGATGATCAATGACCTGGACAAGCAAACCGCGCCGTCACGGATGATTCCAAAGCCAAAATTGACGCTGTCTTAAAGAAAAACAGAAGAGTGACAATCGATGTCGTGGTTGTTAAAACTGGCCTTACTCGTCGAACTGTTCACTCCATTATCAGAAACCATCTGCACTACAAAAAAATCTGTGCACAACGGGTCCCGCATCATTTGATCTCAGAACAACTTGGAGTTCGAATGGCCATGTCCCTGCAACATTTGACTCGCTATGAACAGGAAGAAGAGAGTATTCTCGGCAGAATCGTTACAGGGGATGAAACTTCGTCCTTTCATTTCCAGCTCGAAAGCAAACGTCAAAGTCGTCAATGGAACCATTATAGGTCACCACCCCCGAAAAATCAAAAGCAATCGCAAACAGCACGGGAAAGGTGATGTTGACCGTGTTTTTATACCGATTTTACTGGACTTTCTTGAAAAAGGCACCACAGTTAACGCAGCAGGATACGGGGAAACATTGAAGGCACTGCGCGCGGCCATCAAATGCAAGCGTCCTGGATTTCTTACAGATGGAGTTCTTCTTCTCCATGACCACGCGCGTCAAAAGCAACGGTAGACCTCATCATAAATTTCAAATGGGAAGCAATACACCATCCACCTTACAGGCCTGACTTATCCCTATGTGACTTTCACGTGTTTGGGGACCTCAAAAAACATATGAAAGGCCGCAGGTTTCAGTCGGACGATGAATTGAAGGAAGAGGTTTTGGAATGGTTCCACACGCAACCGAAAGTCTTCTTCTATAAAAGAATTACACGCCTTCTTACACAGTGGAATAAATGCCTTAACGCATTTGGAGAGTATTTTGGATAAAATAAATAATTTTCGTTTTCATTTGTATGACCCTTCTATCTCACAGATTTCCAACAAAATGAAATATGTTACTCATCTAAAGCTACTGTAGATGTTAGCAAAATAAGAAAATGAGAAATTTTGTTTCTTTCAAAATAAACCACGAAAACGAAAAAATTTGTTACATACAAAGACTCCATTGTTAAAGCGATCTGTATGTATTAATGCGCTTAACGGAACTTCTTTCACTACTCAGCACGAACCCACTTCTTTCTTCCACGTGAAATAAATGGAAGTGAAATTGAATGGATTCTCAAGTTTCTAAACAAAGTTAGTTTTTAAAAATAGAATATTAAAATTAGCTAATTTCCATCCAGTAAAAATTGTGTATAGTAATTAATAACCATTTCCTTGCCGACCAGGTGGCCAAGAGGGCTAGGGCGCAGCTTTTTAGTTCCTGAGTCCGCCTGGTCATGGGTTCGAATCCCGCCGTGGGCATGGACGTTTGTGTTTGTTCCGGGCTGCGCACAGATATAACTTATGTAAAAGGCGCAAAATGACCTTAGTAGTCGACGCCAAAAATTCTAATAAACCAACCATTTCCTTAATTTATTATTTCATTTTAGTAATTAATTCGGAAATCTTCGTAAATTTTCCGACACGGGGCTTCATATGAAACGTCGAGTAATACGTTGCGTTGGTGAAGGGTGTGTGTCGTGGTGCTTTATAATTCTACGAGGTTGTTCCGAAAGTAAGTTTCATCATTTTCTTCACAAATGCCAAAAAATACACCACGGCCTCATGAACAATACACCTTGCCCTACTTTACGCCACCGACATTGAGACATTTGTCGTAGCGTGCAATCAGTTTGAAGAAACCACTCTGGTATAACTCGGTGTCCTGCGATGCAAGGAATTGTCTCACAGCCTGCTCCACATCAGCATTGTCCCGAGAGTGCGGCTTTCAATGCAGGGAACAGGTGAAATGTTTTCATTCGTGGATATGGAGGGACGTCCACTTCGACCTTCATCCTCCACACTCTGCCTTCCTTCACTGAACATGCAACACCAGCAACCAACCATTTGACGAGACATGACTTCGTCACCATTCATAGGTCTGTACATGGCGTTCATGGATGACAGACACAGAAGTCCCACGTGCCCATTCATACCGGATAACAGCACGCACTTCCATTAGCGACCACGTTGTCAGTACAGGTCTGTTTGCCATCGTAATTTGTGCTCGAATAACCTGTGGCACGCCCGTCTGCTGCTACTCCATTTTTCGGCGCTCTGCGTATGTGTCATTTCTCCTCCGCTGACGCTCCTTCTGTCGTTGAATCCGCAACGGATGTAGATTCTTATGGCTATTGTTTTTTTCACCTGGTGTACCACCCAGGTAGCAGAATGACGTGAAATTCGCGTCATTTGTTGGTCATTTCCGTTATTATTTCGTCAAGGTCAACTTGCAACGTCACTTTCACGTTTCTCATTGGTGTGCGTGTTCCATGATACCTACATGACGAATTACAGACGTCTTTAATCGGTTTAAAAGAACGTCATTATTACCATTTTATAGATGGTTCCATTAACGTGATTTGAACTATAAATATACCTATTTTGTCTAATATTAGATATACGATATACATTAAAAAACATTATCTTTTTCTAAATATATATTTAATAAATTTATAATAGTTATGCATTATATTGTGCTCATGTTCAATCCTTTTATGATATATATTTTATACGTTTTATGCAAAATTATTATTTTCGTTATTACACATTCGTGATTATTTTAATAAGATTGACACAATGATCATTTTGAAAACATGAAATCCTATTTTATTAAGATCGTTAACGGTCTGCCCGTATGAAAGAATTCTTCTGCACCAATCGCCTCAATCACAACTACAGTTGGCGTGCATCCCTTGTTTTATAGACGTGCGATAAGGGTATTGTGGGAAATTTAGTGAGAACCGTTTGAGAGTTGGCGGGAAAATTGACTACTGCCATTATGAATTGTCTGTAAGTTTCATTTCTTTAATCACTTAAAATGTACCACGTGGAATTAGAAAATGAAGGAGGAGTTTCGTCATTTATAGAAATTGGCTAACATCAAGAAAACGTAAGGTGTATTGGCCTAATTATAAAACGGATTCGAAATTCCAGTCCGCCGTTTATAAATTATTATTAATTGTGCAGTAAGATCAAAGTTTTGTGTTTAATAACAGTGCACGAACTGCAATTTTTTGGAGAATAGCGCTAACGATTTTGCTTCCCCACTTACCGCCATGTTTGTTGAACTTTTCATTTCCAGAGCGCTCCGCCGCCGTGCAACGCTATAGCTTCCACGGTGCCTTGCGCGCAAAAAAAAGTGCAGTGAACAGCTACGTGTGCTTCCCTTGTGAGTGGATGGAAACTATGTCAAAAAGTGAAGAGTGCATTACATAGAGGACAAATGTGAGTATAAAATACAAGAAGAATTTTGAAAATTGGTTAACAAATAAAAAAGGTTACAGCCATGGAGACTTTATTTATCAATCGCCCCTCGTATAGAAATGTATAGAACCAGGTGGGGGGGGGGGGAGTAACCTCGCAGCTAGGTGTGTGCTAAAAAAGCCGTCCTAAAAAGGACGCACCTAGCTTTAAGAAAAATGAACAAGTCATGTTTGCGAGAATATTAATTCTACGCCAGGGACCCACTCGTGAATGATTAGAATAATAATAGATGATATGAAAAAAAATGTCCTTAGTTAGGTTTGCGAGGAAATTAATCCCAACGCCAGGGACCCAGAAGGACTATGAGCGTCTTGATGTACTGGTTTACGGGAATATTAATTCTAACGCCAGGGACCAGCACATAAGACGTAACAGAAGGTGAATATCGCCCTGAAAAGGGCGCACCGTGAAATGAGAGTAATGAAATGATACCTGAAAAGAGAGTAGAGTGGTACGTTGAAGAACTAGTCCGTTTTGATCGTCCTCAGCCTAGGTTGTCTAATATACACCTCAATGTTACAGAGAAAAATGTGAGGTATATATAGAAAAGTTGGGCCAATGAGAATAGGAGTAGGAAGGAAGGTCTTGAAGTTGAAAGGCCATTGGTTCCAAGAAACGCGGACCTATGAGAAAGCTCTGCTATAGCAGAGGTTTTCTTAGCATGCTCAAGTAGGATTTTCCACGGGAGGAGGTCTAAGGGTCCGGGATCTAGATTGAGCAATGAATTGTCCTGGTTTTTTAAGATTTCCCATGACTCCAAGAAATCCAGCTTCTTTGGTTCATCTACCACCTGCAGAATCTGAAGCTGGTCTATATTAAAATTGTGCCCAGATTGTAAAATGTGGTCAACTATCGATGACCTTTCAGATCTGTTGTTTTTAATGTGGTCCAGGTGCCCTCTGGACCTGATTTCAAACTTTCGACGGGTCTGGCCTAAATATTTCTTGGGGCATGTTCCACAAAGAAACAGGTATATCCCAGACCTTTCTTGTGGTAGTATACCATCTTTGGGACTTTCCAGCAGCCGTTTCAGCGAGAGTTCGCTATTTAAAAATATTTGAACCTAATTGACAGTCGAGGTCAAAACTTAAAATATGAGAATAAGAAAATAAACATTCGGTTTATTACAATCATATTTATCATGATGTTGTATGCAGGAAATAAATTTACACTAAATTTAGCTTATATTATTAATCTGGGCAACTTTACTAGCGTCGGCCATGACAGTTGAGGTCAAATATAAGCCATGACACTCTACTCTTTCTTTTATCTCGTTGGTTTTCCAAACATTCGGACCCCATCTTATCACCTCATGAAAAAGGCCATTTATTGTACTAACATACGTTTATATCATCGATATTACAATGAGATAAAGATCTACGACCGTCTGTTGTTCGTAAGCGATCGGAGGAGAACCAGGTGCGAGCGCAGCAATGACCTAGAAAAAACAACTGGACTGCGTTTTGCGTGGTTTGGAGTGAAGCCACCGGAAGTGTGCAATCCGCCATGTTGGGAGGGTCAGAAATAGAATATAAGCAATGCGGAATAAGTAAGGTTTTGGCTTATTTTCCTTATAAAATCGGGTGATATTTTACATTTTACTTATTGATATGATTATTAGGTTTATTTCCTCTGTTTTATTATTAATTATAATATTAAAAATTAAAGAAATCTTGACACTTTATTTTTTTATTTACAAATATGTTTTTTTATGAGAAGAGAGAGTTCACGTGGATAATGACATGATGAAAAGAAAACCAAAAACCTCTTGTCCACAAAGATTTTATTAGGTGTTTACGTATTTCGGTCCCTTGAGACCATTATTAAACACCAACAAATCATAGAAGATCATTATTTTGCTTTCTTTCCATCATGTTTTTTAAACACATTTAATTAACTTGCAACGTCCGTTTCTTTCAAATTTTGCAATCAATTTTTCACTCACTCCCTCCCCGCCAATATCAATTATGAAAACACTACATAGTAGAATCAACTCGCTCCCACAATTTAACTTTTTTAATGTTATGAATTCATATTTAAATAAGTGGTACCAAAATTTATTTTTACTTTTTACTGCACTTTATAAATTAAAAAGGGTGTGCTTAAATTTTTTTGTTTGTTTCCAAAGAAAATATATTTTATTTTGAAATTTTCGAAATATATTGGTAACCCGGACAATCGAACAGACGTTTTGTCAAACGTGATTAAAAGTTCATCATTCAACGTTATAGAAGCGCTGGACGGCGATCCATGAGTGTTTTAAAATAAGAGGAAGGTGAGATGAACGAGGCTTTCGAGATTATTGAAGCAGCTTTCTCCTGCCTCCTTCTCCTACTTTTCATCTATCGGATGTGATGTCAAATTCGAGTTTCGAGTTTTGAAACAGGAAAATCCGGAACTCTTCGATTTCCTCGAGTTTTGAAACACACTTATAAGGGGAACAGATAAAAATTCCTCCCTCATGGGTCACAGTGACGGCTCCCTCTGTTTCTAGCCTAACCTAGAATACTAACCGTACGTCTTGGAGACGTAGATAACATTTTAAACATCAGCTGTTGGGCTTGACCTTGAAAGAGCGCTCTCTACCTCCAGGTATGCTTTCATCAAACAAGCATTCATTCGAATAGTGGTGTTTCAGTTGTCCAGCTTGCATATCAACTGCGTGTATTCACTGTTTTCGTAAACATAGTGCGTCTTTTAGACGTAGAGTTAGTATTTAACGTAAATTTGTGTACGTCTCTTGGACGTAGAGTTATAGTATTCAACGCATATTTTTGTACGTTTCTTGGACGTGTTGTTATGAATGATGGTGCTTATTTATACCCTCTGAGACGTATTATTTATTTTAATTACAAGTGCTTATACCAATACAAAATTCTATTGTTATAGATTCTGTGGAAGAAAACGAAATTGAAAAAATTATTGATAGTCTAAATATAAATAAGTCTTCAGGAATTGATGGAATTTGAGCAAAGGACATTAGAAATATCGGTAAATGTTTTGTTAAACCAGTTACTCAGTTATATTGAAGACAAATGGATGGCCAGAACAGATGAAAATGTCAAAGGTTAGGCCAGTCTATAAGAAAGGTAAAAACAGATTTAAATAATAATCGTCCAATATCTAGATTTTCTATTATTATAAAAATTTTTCGAACAATGGATTAAAAAAAACCTTGAGGAATTTTGGGAAAAGAACAATATTTTTGGTAAAGCAATATATGGTTATACAAAAAGGAAGTCAACCAAAAATTTATTATTGGAATTGGTAAATAAAGTAAAGGTAAATAATCCTGAAAGTTCAGTTTCTGAGATCACAAATAGTATTCCTCAAAGGTCAATATTAAGTCCAATTTTTTTTTCCAAATTCTAAAAAGATCTCTTTTCGTTTGTCTTTTAGAACATTTTAGACTATAAAATTCGTTTTTATACATATATTTTTTCCAAGTATTCTTATATCGATACTTTTTTAATCTTGCCATAACTACAGAGCGGTTAAATCGAGGGGGCCGACAATAGCAAATATCGATGACAAGATTCGGAATCTTTGGATTATCGTAGAGATTCGAAATAAAAAATATCGATTCGAAATATCGAGTAGACACTTTTATACTATTAACATGGTTTTCATTTATAAAGGAATATTGGTTGGTTGGTTTGTTTGGTATTAACGTCCTTTTCAACTGCTATGGTCATTTCAGGATGGCGTTATAGGGGCCGCAAATTTTGCCTCGCAAGGGTTCCTTAACGTGCAGTCGGCAAACGACTACACGGGACTAACGGCTTTACTTCCCTTCCGAAGGAAGTGCGTGATCTCAGGATTTCCCCCTGAAAAATCCTCGTCGTCCTCGGCCGGGATCGAACCCGCGTACTCGGGCCTCAGAGGCGATCACGCAACCGCTGAGCCACCGAGGCCGATATATAATGGAATATAAAGACCATGCTATTATTTACTATTATTTTTCTAAAAAACCTTCAAATTTTGCTTCCGTTTTATTCTAAGATTTTATGAAATCAATTATAAAATTTTTTTATTTTCATATAACCCTGTATCCAGACTCCATTAAAACCCTGTTTTTAAATTTTCAGTATCGTTAAAATTGTTTCAATATAGACCGTGATAATGCAAACACACAATCAATCAAACTATAAATAAAATCTTGTAAACATTCCAAGGAGGAGCTTTAGCAGGGAAGCAGAAATGCACTTACACATTATTAAAAAGAAATTAACCCCCCCTCCCCGAGTAGGGTAAGGCAAGTAGCAGATCCTGCAGTCATCTATTTTTACCCTTTTATCTGCACTCTTTTATTTTTAATCAAAAGATTAAAAAATAAAAGAGTGCAGGTAAAAAGTTTTTTAATCAAAAAATTAACTTTCTCGAACATAATACACGGTGATTCAGTCAATTTCTGACCATTTCACTCGAATAACGTGCATTAGGGATAAACAATTGAAAGAATATGAGCGCCATATCGAATTTTATAAATAGTTGGAGTTTGTATTGTTGCAACGGCGCTGCATGAAAATCGTATTGTTGAAAAATGGCGCCCGCTTTATCAATGAAGCAGAAATGCAAGGTTGTCGAATGATATTTCGAGACAAAATCACCTGTAACCGTGCAAAGAAAGTTCCAGAAGGAGTATAAGTGTCGAGACGCACCAGGCAGGCAAGCAATCATGGATTCTGTCAAGCCATTTCGTGCCACTGGATGTGTAAAAGGCAAGGAAAAAGGCGGGAGCGAAGCTCGTGTTCGAGCGGCCGAAGTTGCGAAAATGTTCGCACTAGGTTGGTCAATTTCCCTAACAAAAAATCTGTTCGCCGCCTATCCATTGAAGAAGGGCTGTCGTATACAACGACGTGGTGAATTTTGAGAAAGGAGTTACACCTGTTTCCGTATAAGATCCATGTTTATCAGGAGTTAACAGACACTGGAAGACAGAAGCGACAACAATTTGCGATGGAGTTTGGAGCAGAAATGGAAGCCAATCAGGACATGGTGGACAACCTGTGGGTGTCAGATGAGGCCTTCTTCCATCTTTCAGGTGACGTTAATAAACACAACGTTCGTTTTTGGGGTTCCCAGCACCCTCATGAGACTCATAAGTCACCTCTTCATCCACGAAAGGTTATGGCTTGGTGCGCGATTTCCAGACATCATTGGTCCGTTTTTTTTTTGAGGGCACCTTAACGTCACAGGCTTACCTTAATATGTTGGAAACCTTCTTCATCCCCGAGCTGCGAAGGAGGCGTATACCGCTTCGACATCAATGGTTTCAACAGGATGGGGCTAGGCCTCACACCATGAATGAAGTGCTAGACTTTCTCAATCAGAAATTCGGAAATCGTGTCATTTCAAACAGGTTTCCAGATCGATTCGGGGGTGGCTTTCTTTGGCCCCCTACGAGTACTGACCTGAACCCATGTGATTTTTATCTTTGGGGGTTCCTTAAAGACAGTGTGTTCACTACAGCACCAAGAACCCTAGACGAGCTGCGACAAAGCATCGTCGACTGCTACACCCTTGTGGATGCAGAAATCCTAGATAGAGTTATGAACAAATTCACTATTCGGCTGCGAGCAGTTCAAAACGTTCTTGGTGGCCACATTGAGGATATCATCAAGATTTTTCCACGGGAATAAAAACTCCGAACTGCCTAAAATATCATACTGAAATGCTAAGTTTGTAAAAATTAATGGGTCAATAAATCATAAAACTGAAATGGTCAGAAATTGAATGAATCACCCTGTATGTAGAAAATGCAAAATAGCTCGTATTTTCTTTCCTTTCTCATAATTTCCGAACGTTTGATATATCACATGCCATATGTTGCCATAGTTCTAAAGACCCAAGTGACTGCAACCCCCGCAAAACCGATCCCACTGGAACAATTAGGCCTAAACTTCATAGTAATGTAGATCTTGCCTAGAGGAATCTGGATACTGAATTTCACGCCTCTACGTACCTAAATAGCACATAGATATGTTGCCCTCTCTGAATTCCACCCATGTAATTCCGACCCCAGTGTACCAATCAAAACCAAACTAAATAGTGCAGATGGACATGCCCATAGTAAGCTACATTCCGAATTTCAACCCTCAATTAATGTAGTAATTATGAAGGGGACGGACTGACATTATAAAATCTATTGGTAGCTACATTCTTATTCTACTTACGAGGGTCAGTCAAATAAAAACCGGAAATATTTTTTTCAGCTCCTTTATTACAGACAGAGTTGATACACTATTCTTCAATGTAGTCCCCATCTTTTCTATGCATTTCCGCCACCGAGTCGGAAAGGCATGGATACCTCGGGAAAAGTAAATCTTCATATAATGAAGATCTTGCTTGTAGGAATCTACATACCGAATTTCACTCCTTTATATGCATAAATACACTTAGACCTTTTGGTGCCCTCTAATTTTCACCTCCAAATATCCGACCTTAATGGGCTAATCAAAACCAAACTATATAGTGAAAGTGCATACACACATAGTAAGCAACATTCCGAATTCCAACCTTCTACCTCAAAAAATGTAGAAATGATGAAGGGTGATTCAAATGGTGTGAAAAAGAAAACCAATAATTAGCTCCAATTTTCCGCTACTTAATAATATGCTTATACAGGGTGGTCCATAAGTCTGTCCACCCTTTTATTTTTTGAACCGAAGCAGATATGTCAATTTTGATGAATCTAATGAATAGGAAGTTGTGGGTGGCCTATCCCATGGTGCACTTTTCATCATCCCAAATATGCAAATTAGGACACATTCAAAATTTATCTCAAAAACCGTAAGGGATAGAGAAAAAAAAACCCAATTGCAAACTTGTTCAGCATAAAAAACAAACAAAACAAAAAAAAATCATCCAAATCGGACCAACCAATCACCCACAATCACGTGTAGCTTTTGGCCATTTCCGGAAAGTGTAGCTTACCATCCTAAAATTGTTTTGTCTTCTGTGTGCTGAAACATGCCTTTTATTTGCTTTTCCGCATGAAAGTGAATGTGGATATGGTAATTTATGTTAATTTTTTGATTTGCATGCTTTACATGGTGGAAATATCAACATTCAGTTTTCCTTGTGCAGTGTGAATGTTTGTAAGCTACAACAGTTCACCATGTGATTGTGGGTGATTGGTTGGTCCGATTTGGATGATTTTTTTTGTTTTGTTTGTTTTTTTATGCTGAACAAGTTTGCAATTGGGTTTTTTTCTCTATCCCTTACGGTTTTTGAGATAAATTTTGAATGTGTCCTAATTTGCATATTTGGGATGATGAAAAGTGCATCATGGGATAGGCCACCCACAACTTCCTATTCATTGGATTCAACAAAATTGACATATCTGCTTCGGTTCAAAAAATAAAAGGGGGAGGGGACAGACTTATGGACCACCCTGTAGATTATGAGCACTGGAGCAATCGTGCGTCGACAAAGCGATTTCACGTGCGCGCGCCGATGTCAATAATGCTTAAAAGGTGAACAGAAAGTAACAATATATTCCTTCTTGACAAATCGAGCGTTATATGACATGCCATTATCTTGGTTATCTTTACACTCACTGTTTTAGCACGTGAATTCGACTTGAAAAGGTCCACGGAAAATTCTAAAAAGTTGATCTGGCTGGCCTAAGACTTTGTTGGTTATATTTCTGAAAACAAAATTTGAAAAAGGTTATCCGTTTTCAAGTTATCGTGCAAACAGCGGACGGACGGATAAACGTACAGACCAAGGGCGCATTCTTATAAGTAGCTTTTATACTAAAGCTCCTAATAAAGGAGAACATGTGAGTTCGTCGCGGAAACAGTTTTGCATTCTTGTTCCACGTTTAAGCATTGTTGGCGCTGGCTTGAAGCACACCAGAACTGAAAGGTCATCTGACCATTCTTGTATGAGCAACAATTTTTATCAAACTATAAATAAAGGAGAGCATGTGAGTTCGTCCAACACCTCCTAGAGAGAAGACCGGTGGACAAAAGGTGTATACATTGTTGCATCATCATCAAGCGGCCAAATTCAGGGTTTATTAGGAGCTTTAGCATAAAAGCTACTTATAAGAATGCGCTCTTGGTCTGTACATTGATTCGTCCATCTGGCCGGCCGCCGTTTGCACGATAACTTGAAAACGGATTAACTTTTTCAAAATCTGTTTTCAGAAATATGACTATCAAAGTCTTAGCTCGGCCGTATCAACTTTTCAGAATTTTTCGTGGACCCCTTCAAGTCGAATTCACGTGCTAAAACAGTAAGTGTAAAGAATACCAAGATAATGGCATGCAAGGTAGACTTGGAACTAACGACTTCAAGGATTCTACCCTTGCTCGTCTTGCCAAGTCAACGGCTTGCTAACTGTAGACGCCAAAGGGACCTATCCGCCACTGCTTGAGGTCGACTCATCAAGCTACGTCATCGAAAGAGACTTTGACGATAACTGCTCATCGGAACTGTTAATTAGTGTTGCGAGTTGCTACGCTATTGATTATTCAGTTTTTCAAGAACTTTATTAAAATAAAGATTTCCACTGCAAAAATTTTAACTTCAATAAATTTCGAGAACTTAGAAATTAAAATAAACTTTATTTTGAAAAAATATTTTACAAGTTAATAAAATATCTTTTTCAACCTTTTTCTCGTTTCCCTCCTCTTGTGCACTTACTCTGCTAAATACACGTGACAAGAGTGGAAACGTTTGTGGCAGCGAGCGTGGTTCCAGACAGTCGGGCCTATGTCATAATTTTGGTTTGCACAACATTTGTGGTATCGAGTGGTTACAGACATTCGGTTCACCGGACTTAATTTTTACCATCTTTGTGGACTTAGTTTTTATTTTTCCCGCCCAAACCCACCCAGCATTGGTGGTATCGATGTGGGTACAGACATTCAGACGCACGATTTAAAATATTTTTGTCCCGCCCAAACCCACCCAACGTTTGTGGCATCATTGCGTCAAGGTTCAAAGGTGTCGTATCTATGATCATCTTTACTTGTCCACATGCAAGGAAGTGTGTGGCTTCGTGAAAGGTTTGCCAAAAGAATGAGTCATTACGTAGTAACCCATATGGAGACTTGTAGCCGTTAGAGGTACTGCCCGAGAGGTGGCACACGATTCACCATAGACCTGATGCTTCCTTTACCAGCTTCAAAACAAGGCAACAACGCCCTACTTACAATCACCGATAAGTTGTCTAAAAGGGTGCGACTATTCCCATGTAAAGACTCCATCATGGCAGAGGAGACTTCACGCATATTAGTTTCACAAATGTTTACAATCCACGACTTCCCAAAAGCAATTGTTTCCGATCAGCATGTGCACTTTACATCAGCAATGTTGAAAGAAATTTTCCGAATATTGGGATCGACACTAAAATATGCCAGCGCCTATCATCCCTAAACCGACGGGCAGTCTGAAAGGACGAATCAGAGTGTAATCCAAATCCTAAGGAATTACGTGAACGAAGACAAATCGGATTGGGAAGACCAGCTATTTGCCACAGAAATCGCCATTAATGGAGCGATATCAGAAGCTACTGGCATGTCACCGTACTTCTGTGATTTGGGATGCGAAGTGCAAATTCCACCTGCCATGAGTAGTCATAAAATAGTGCCACATACGATGCCAGGCATCTCTCTGACGAAAGGCGGTGGATGATGAATGGAGTAACGGAGTTGTATGGGCCATAAAAATTCCTCTCCAGGAATTCAACCAGGATCAGTCTTCAGACAACAGCAGAAAACAGGCGACTGAACTACCTGTCACCTGCTACGACGAGGCAGAGACGAATGGAAGGGGTCCAGTGCACACTGATTACATTTCATTTCATCAGGGACTTATTTGCAATTACGGTTGGCCAAGTTTTGCATATTTTTAAAAGAAGTTAAAGCTTCTATTGCTTCCGAATGGCTATCCATTGTAATAAATAGCTCCTTGGAAAACGAGCTGAATAAGCTGTTATTCAGGCACGACGCAGTTAATTGCCAGAGGGGAGAAAGCGTAATAGGAGGTGTTATGTGCATATCTACGGACACTGTTGGATAATTGTATGTGTAAGCAGCAGACGCTGTTCGAGAAGGAGTTACGGAAATTTGCGACAACGAACCGTTGAATTCGTAATTCATTTCATCTTGGCAAGTGAAGCTCCGTGGAATTTTTTGTGTGTAAAATTTACGAAGGAGTAAGCACGTTCGTAATAGGGTGTTCATATGTGTATTCATAAAAGTGAATGTGAATATTAGAATTTCGGCTTACTAATTAAGTGTTATGGGATCTAACGGCATATCATCAACAAATGACAGAGAGGCCTTTAGTGAAATATAGCCATGCGCTATAGTTGTGTGTGTTCATTCTACAGAGGTTACAGTGATGTGTGTCTCACGTGTAAGGTCTGTTTATGATAAGC
>JAHWFO010059207.1:0-18469 GCA_023313115.1 Rhysida immarginata
GTGGTGAGTCTGTATTCTGAATAGCTTTGATGTAATAAATTTTAAAAGTGTGAAGTTCTTTTGTAATCACCCTGTATTCCGAGCAAGCTGGTGGTTTGAAGCATAAAAATAAATTTTGTTATCAAAGAAAAGCGAGAAAGGAAAAATTATTAAAGTTTCCTTTAGAATTTAAGCACTTGCATACGAAATGATATAAACAGCGAATGTTTTTACCATTTTAATTCAAAGGATAAGATTTCTGTTGAGTCATCAAAGTAGGCCACAGAAGAAGAAGAGACGGTTCCTACTCCTTTTGAAATAAAAATTTAAAAAATTATTTAAAAAAAATAATGCAAGAAAGTCATATTTTTCTGTTAGTTATTTGCTTTCATCACAAAGTTCATTGCATAGAAAAAAACAAAATTTTAAGTAACGTTGAGATTTTTCTTCTTTTTCCGTCTATCTATCTATCTCGCTTTTTTACCATTTTTCTACTCAGAAACAGTCTTGCCATGCACTTTTCTTCTCGAATCGAATTCTTACGCTGCTTTGCCAAATAAATTCAAATCTTTCTCCCCTTTAAAGAATTTATTATCGGATGGGAAAATATTTCATACGCAGCTCTGCTTCAGAAATGCACGAATGTGTTACTTTTAAATTTTTGAACATGACAAATGAACTCTTAAATTGTTTTCAAATGGAAGGAAGTTCATCTTTAGAGTAAAAAGACTTCGGATTCGCTAACATCAAAAGTATTTTACACTTTTTTCAACTTCATTTCAAACAGTTTGCACTTGAAAGCGATATTTTTCTTAATGGAAAAGTACGACCGTACAGCAAAAACGTTTTATTACTGAGAGCAATTTTGGAATCAACATTTACGCTTGAATGTGTTACATGTGAAATGCTTATAGCATTTATTTATAATGCTTTTTTATGTATTAGAAAGGAAATTAATGCAAAAAGGTTAAGCATTTTTTTTCAATCTACAATGCAATCATATGTGCTACTAAGAAAGTAATTATCTCTTAAAAGTATGTTGTACGAAATGGACACAATGAATAGCAATCAGTTAGACGCAGACATAATCTACAGGGTCCTTACACGATGGTGGGATTTTGTAAGCGAATAAAATAGCCACTTCACGCTCTACACGGCTGAATCTTCTAACACGCCTCAGTAGGAAGAGCAACTGTCCAAGTTTGAAATGCATTATTCACAATACTTAATTGCGTGTGTGCAGACTTGGCTACACGACTTACATCAACACGATAATCAAATTCCTCCCACACACTGCGTTATGGCCTGCAGTGAACGTTTTATTCGACCATTAGCGAGGACATGGATAATGGTATATAAACGTTGTCTTTAACACATCCCCAAAGAAAATAATCACATAACATAAGTTTGGTGAACAAGGTGGCCACAGGAGGAGGTTGTCGTCGTTATTTGCAGTACGGCGAATCCACCGCAGTGGAAGAACACGATTGAGGAGCATTCGCACATAGAAAACAAATTGTTATTCAAGTAAATATCCAATTTTAGCATCGCATAGACAGGAAAGATTTATGGCTGCAGTTGTTCGTGACGTAAGCATAGGTAAACGCTTACTGCGTTTTCTAAGCAAAATGGCTGTTATTCCGATAGAGAAGGATTTTTGTTGGAATTAGAGAAAAACTTGAATACTGCTCTACATTCCTTTTCGAACACGATATGGTAAGCGCCACCGAAAAGGCTTTCCACTTATAATTTGAGCAAGAAATTTCAGAACACTCCTTTCTAAGCAAAGGGGAAAAGTTCTGGAAGACTCTTCATTATTGTATTAGATAATCGTGTTGATAGCTTCCATCTAACAAAGCCCTCACTCATACTACCTCAGGGTGTTTCTGAAAAAAATCACGTAAAAATGTTAGACTTCACATACAGGGTGTTTCTGAATGTGTGTACAGCCTTTCAGGATATGTACCAGGGACCAAAACAAGCAGAAAATATCATTTGTACATGACGTCGAAAACGCTTCTTTCTAGAGTTATAACGGTTTGGAGGTGCCCTGTAGTAGAAGAGTTACGACAATTCAAAGAACCGTTGGAATAAAATTGTGCTCTCTTCATCATCAGATTTGAAACGTTCTTGGAGCACCATTGTTGACTGTTACCAGCCTGAATTGCTGAATTCATTTCACCATTGTTGCCTACGACATCATCCGTCATACACCTGATATTTTTTAACGGTTCACCAATTCATGCGGCGACATGCACCGGCTTCTTTGAAATATAACGGAGGCCATTTTGAGTATTTGCTATAAAAGTATATTGTCTTGTTACGTAGAAATAAATCACAGTTCGCAACTCCTAAACGCTTTAACGTTAATTTCGTCTACTGCAGGACACCTTCAAACCGTTATAGCCATAGGAAGAAACGTTTTCGACTCCATGTTCATAAGACGTTTTGGTCCCTGGAACATATCCTGAAAGTATACACAGATCATTCAGAAACACCCTCTATAATTCCTAAAAAATTTATAAAAGACAACAAGGAGTTGTTACGATTTAGGAGTTCCAGTGTCACCGAGCAATTTTAGTAAGAGGCCTTAGATTTTTTTTGAAGATAAATGAAACATTCGATATCCCAGCCTATATCTCCGCTTTCCGTTTTGAACAATATGTAGGGTTGGATAGAGCCTCTTTTCACTGGAAAGTATTCAGTTTCAAATTTCCTTGAAATCGGCTATAAGATTTTGAGTTGAAGTATGCATAAAAATAGAAAAACATACGATGTAAAATCAATAATAATAAAGTCATATATGTACTCTCGAATTATGCACACTTTTCATTGGAACCATATCCCGAAATACCGGTGTTTGTATACGTGCTTTATGCTGGCGCCCGCGAAACGCAATGCTAAAATACTTGCCAGACCAGACTATTTTCAAACCAGGTTAGCTTCGCACATGTCTGAATATACTTTGTAATTAATGAAATATTAAAACGCTAACAACTTCTATTTTAAAATTTGAAACGATGATCGGAGCGTATTACGTATATACACCAAAAAAAATTGCATTATTTCGACCTACGGATATTTTCCAGTTGTTGATAAGCTTCGCAGTCTAATCTGTCGTAATTTGCAACTTATTTTTTACTGTAATAATTAATAATATATAAATCTTAGAAACTTTGAAAGACAAGAATCTTCATATTGTGTCTGAAGACATCAATAATTCTAATTATAGTCCACTGTTTTTAAACAAGTTCTTCTGGGAAAGAGATAATTCGAAAATTATGATGATTTGAGGCAGTTAAGAATCCACGACACTCATTTGTATGACTATACATTTGAAACAAATCAACATCAGTGAAAACACTCTATAACGAAATAAAGAGTTTTGCTCAGAAAGTTCACTGCGTCTAGCATATTAATAGTGGCTATGCCGTCCGATTCGATTATCTCCATCAACATCTTCCTTTTATAGCGGCCTCTTTATAGAGAGTGAATCAATGCATGGAGTTTTAAAGTTCAAGTAACTAGCTGATATGCCCGGCGATGCACGGGCTGTTTGTTTCATGAAATTTTGCAATATCGGAATTTGAATATACGTATGAACACATGAAAATTCCTTACATTTAATACAGTAAATATTAACTTTAGAAAAACGAAAGAATTCTTTAAAATGCTCTACTGGAATTTCATGTACTATTGGGCTTGGCCAGGAAAATTCGACATTGGATCCTGAACTTTTTAGCATATCAAAGAAAGGCTATGAATAATGAATTATTTCTGTCTAGATGTTTAATAGATAATTGAGAGAGTTAAGGAAGTATTATATAGCCCCATGAACATCCCTCTTCAACATGAAACTGTTTCAATAAAGTTGTTTGTATCCAGTCACAGAGCCTGGAATTATGTCCTGAATGTGATTGTTCATATTGACAGTATCAGTTTTTATTGCAAAGATTGACCTCTCACAAAATCAGTTGTGATCTTTATAATTTTATAATATTACCCGGCTTCGCCCGGTGGAAAAGATGCGTTGAGTAATTTTTTAACGATTGTTTATTATGTTAAAAATTGAACTACGATTAACAAAGTATGAACGAAATGCAAGAAAATGAGAAACAGTCTATAAAGCCGTCTCCAAACTTTGAACTGGGAACATAAGAAAATTAAAGTATATGTACGAAAATAAATAATGAAAAAAAAACTGATAAAGATAAATGAATCAGATACACAGGCAAGCTGGGCATGGATTGTCAAGTAGGTGCGCATTCAAGTCCATTTCAGCAAACAACGTTGTATGTCTTCCCCCTGTGGCGCAAAAACATGTAGATTTCGACAGCTGGACACGCGGGAGCAAGCAACCGTGAGAGAAGCAAGCTGCGACCTTGAAATTCTGGAAAAATTGAATAAAATGAAACATTCTTCGTCTGATATGCCCGTCGGGCATTGCTCGGGCTGTTTGTTCCAATTGTTAACAAAATGAAGCCAATTGAAGCCACCAAAATGTAGCCAATTGAAGCCATGGCAGTTCTGGGCAGGAGTGAGCCGTGATGTTGTAAGCTGTATGGCTTCTTTGTTTTTGACAATTTTGTGCCCGAGGAATAATAAAATCAAAACCATTCCTCAAAGTTAACGCGAAAAAGGATCGGGAATCACTATCACCATATATCGAAAAAGCGTACGAAACGAAATTGAAACTGAAATCATGTTCGAAATATTATAAAATACTTCAAATAAACTTATCATTCCATGATCGGACTGTGAAAGAATTATTAATCAGGTACCCTCAATTGGATTGCTGTATTTATGGAAGAAGCGATTTCATCCCCTCTCTCGCATGAATTTGGCTACTAATGTAATTTAACGCTCGTACAACTTAAGTGCGCCGTCTGGCCTCGCCATCTAGTGACATACTTTAAAAACAAAGTCTATTCAACTCTTCTATAAGACAGTATCGCCATCTAGTGACATAGTTTGAAAACAATTCAACTTTTCGAAAAATAAGAATAACTTACAAAATTGATATAAACACGATATAAAAAGTACCCTACTGAAAGCACAGAAACACTAACTACGTACATGGAAAATTTCGTGGAGATTCCTTGAGTATTTTCTGAGTTATGAAAGAAATTAAGTACAGAGAGGGAGTGTGACAGCAGACAGACGGACGGACGCTATAGAGATTTAAGTATAAGGGAAAGATGTTTACGATATAGAGAGTTTCTTTACAAAGAGTTTCGTTATAGAGAACTGTATCTAAACAAAGATAACATGCAATTTAAAGTTTGATGGTGGTCCAAACTTTGTTAACATTCGTTAACACGTTTCCTAGCGTTGATTGTTAGTGAAAATAACCTTGCACACAATAGGTGTTTTTCTAAGAACAAGTTATTCCACCATTGTGAGGCAATAATGAAAATAAATATTGATTAAAGTGTCGTTAACGAATACCATACTATCTGTCTATGTTATTAAGTACTGAAAGGTGCTTTATGCTATCAGTGTGGGGAAACGTGTCTGTCTGTCTGTCTGTAACTCAAAGTCCTCCGAGGTTATGTAAGATTTTCAAAATCTGTTTTCGTCAGTCGAGGAATATGGTTCATAGCACGAACCAGTTGCAAACATTATCTAAATTGGTTCATTGGCACGTGCAAATGGTACCTATATTTTCCCGCCTAGCAATTTTCAATGGGAAGATATATTGAGTAATATATCAAACAAATCGTAATGACGAGATAGAAGTGGATATAAATTACTATTTTCGCCAATTCATAAATAAGGTTCCGGGAATGAACTATTTTGAAAATGGTTGAAATCGAAACAATGACACGTGCTCTAATAGTACCCTTATGACACCCTCAAAAATTTTAAGTGCTAAAACATGGCATGTAATAGATCAAACGACTTGGAATGATGTGTCAAGAATGAATATAAAGTAAAATTAATGATAGTCGAGATTGGTTTCAAGTAACCTGCTTTAGTGGAACCATTATGGTTCATTGGGACTTTCAATGCTAAAACATAGCACGTAATATATCAAACGACTAGGAATGAGTTGTAATGAATGAATATAAAGTAAAGTTAATGATATTCGAAATTGTTTTCAAGGAACCTGGTTTAATGGAACCATTATGGCTAATTGGAATTTTCAATGCTAAAATATGGCATATAATATATCAAACGACTTGGAATGATGTGCCATGAATGAATATAATGTAAAATTAATGATATTCGAAAATTGGTTTCAAGGAACCTGGTTTAGTGGAACTCTTATGGTTCATTGGAACTTTCAATGCTAAAAAAAAACATATAATATATCAAACGACTTGGAATGATGTATCATGAATGAATATAATGTAAAATTAATGATAGGCGAAATTGGTTTCAAGGAACCTGGTTTAGTGGAACTCTTATGGTTCATTGGAACTTTCAATGCTAAAATATGGCATGTAATATATCAAACGACTTGGAATGATGTATCATGAATGAATATAATGTAAAATTAATGATAGTCGAAATTGGTTTCAAGGAACCTGGTTTAGTGGGTCCCTTATGGTTCATTGGAACTTTCAATGCTAAAATATGGCATGTAATACGTCAAACGACTTGGAATGATGTGTCATGAATGAATATAAGGTAAAATTACTGATAGTCGAAATTGGTTTCAAGGAACCTGGTTTAGTGGAACCCTTATGGTTCATTGGAACTCTCAATGCTAAAATATGGCATGTAATATATCAAACGTCTTGGAATGATGTATCATGAATGAATATAACGTAAAATGAATGATAGTCGAAATTGGTTTCAATGAACCTGGTTTAGTGGAACAATTGTGGTTCATTGGAACTATCAATGCTAAAATATGGCAGGTAACATATTAAATGACTTGGAATGATGTGCCATGAATGAATATAATGTAAAATTAATGATAGTCGAAATTTGTTTCAAGGAATCTGGTTTAGTGGAACCCTTATTGTTCATTGGAACTTTCAATGCTAAAATATGGCATGTAATATATCAAACGACTTTCAAATACCGTCTTATGTTATATTTTTTAACATTCCCACCAAACTAGCTTTCCTCTCCTTTCCTCACTCTTTCTCTCCTTAAAATTTAACTTTTAATTATCAAATATTGTTTCTTTGCTCCCCACCCAGGGACCTACCTCGTCGGCCCCCGCCATACAGGCCTTGGTGGACGGCTTGAATCTTTCTTTAGATTAAATAAATAAATAAATAAATAAAATATGGCATGTAATATTTCAAACAACTTGGAATGATGTGTCATAAATGAATATAAGGTAAAATTAATGATAATCCAAATTGTTTCAAATGTACGTGGTTTAAAGTTTCATTATGGTCCATTAGATACTTATAATATGAATACAGTGCGGTTCCGCGAATTGTTAATTTAACCTTTCGGCACTTGGTTATGTCATTTCTTAATGGTTTATTAGGCTATCATACAGTTCAAGAGCGTTAATTTGTTTAAAATCTATAGTCTCACAAAATGTGGTGAAGTAAAATCACAAATGTCAATCACAATCGTCATTTTAAAACCTTCCTATAATATCTTTCTCATCGCGTGGACAGGGTGTTGCAGATAACTACAGGGCAGTATAACGGGAAGCCTACCCGCTCGATTGTAGGAGCCGACTCGGTCGATTGGCAGAATGGAGGGAGATGAAGGTGTCCTGCAACAGCCAGCAGTTGTGAAGGTGTCCTGCAACACGTTCACAGTCGGGGAGGCGGGGTGAACGTCAAAACTGTCATGTTTTTGATAAAATTACTAAATTATCATTTGATGTCGAGCCGGCTCCTGCAATCGAGCGGGTAAGCTTCCCATTATACTGCCCTGTAGTTATCTGAAACACCCTGTGCGCTTTGGTAATTTTTCCTTATGATTTCTGGGCTAATAAGAATGGGAGATTGCTTTGTTTCGGTTGAATACTGGTTTGCCATGACAGCCATTGAAATATGGCTTTTGATATATTACTTAGGATGTTGAAAAAATTTTTATCTCTTTTTACCATAATTTAATAAGAAATTGTCACGGAATTTTAATGATTCCGTGAGCATAGATGATCGTCTGCGCTCCAGGGTATTCGTCAATACTCAACGTAGGCGAAATCGTTCTCGACGACGTCATCAGGAGCATCATCTCGCAGCAGCCAATGAGAGGGAAGCGAGCCTCTCTCCTGCGAGCTCGTGGAAAAAACGTCGTCGGAGAATAAGAAGGAATTGGGCGACTACCGAGGAAAGTGACCTCCAAAGGAAGCTCGTGGCTGAGAGCGACCAAGAACGTGGACTGTACATGGTTTTGCCAGAGCCGGAGGAAAAGGCTCGTTCCCGTTCGATTACTACGGAGGCGGCGAGCGCCTCGTCGTTGGAGTCGTTGCCGTGCCGGGAAGCATCTCCGGCGGAGAATGTTTACGCCACAAAGTGCGTGCCTTCGCCGGATTACAGAGGTAAATCCACGAGTTGCTGCGTAGTACCTCAGGAGCTAAGTTTTACAGCCGTTTACCTACAATACTCTCTGGTGAGTGTGTCATTTACCATATGTTTCATAGCCGACTTTGCCCGAAGTGCCTTCCCCGAGTTAAGACGCCGTAAGTTGCAATTTAACACACGAGTGTGTGGGTTTTGGCCCGGAGGCATGGCGGCGTATTTTCGGAGCGACCTCGGTTTCGTCTATTTGCAGCCTTAATTGGAATGTGCGTGTTTTCACAATGTATGGTGGAGGTTTCTTTGTGTCTCATCCACGTAGCCTGAATTTTCCTATTTAGTGCTCTTTATTTTTCTCTTGAATGTATCATTAGCGTGTTCTTTATGTTTTATGCTTTCCGCAGGAGTCATTTGTGACGTCGTGTAATGTTAGGCGTGGAAAGCTTGCCTTAATGATGCAAACATAATTAAGAAACTACTTACATTGATAATACCTTATTATAAGACTTTACCGGACTTTGAACTTTGCTAATTGTGACTTTGCAGTTTATCTTGTGCCTATCAAATTATTGTTTTATTTGAATGGACAGTGAACTTTCATTAGTGCGCCGTTTTTGAGCTTTTGTCAGCTCTTGTGTATAAATAGAAAAGTGGTGTTAACCTATATTTATATGCTAGCCGCATTTGAATTAAATTACAACAGTTGCATTTAATCTTAAAATGTATTTGCTGTATTGTCATATTGTGATTAATTATTGTTAACTGGTTGGTTTGACTGTAGCGATGTGATTTATAAGCTCGACCCAGTTAAAGTGCTATCTATAAGTTTACCTTACCTCTTATGTGATTTACTTTTAGGATGTATGAATCTTGTGTTGATATTACATGAGGAATCTTGAGTATAACGCTACTTATGCTTAAACATTAATTGTTTTGCAATTATTTATTTGAAGCCATTTATTACTTATAGCGTTGAGTGCTTTGATTAACTCTTAAGCATAATATTGTAATTGTTGAATGTTTTATGCTTCAAGAATTTAGACTTTAATTCGTGAATGTATATCACCGCTAATATGAGTGAACCTTGAGGCTTGGATTTAGCTTGTATGGTTAATAGTTAAGCTTAGATAGTGGTTCACTTTGAAGTGTGCTTTATTTATAGGATAAGTTCTTATTTATATTTTTCTGTTTTTACTATTAGCAGTGTTGTGATTTGTTTTCATTATTACTATTTATTGGTTGTGAGGTTCTTGCTTGAGTTCCTCACGTAGTTGACCATTTTACTTTATTTTAATAAACTTTATTATTTGCTTTTATTCAATTTTTGTGTGCTGTTGCATGTTATTAAAACTTCCACTGCGTTGCTCCTAAATTCAACTTTAATACATGTGACAGTGCCGGCGTGGAGCAGAGCACGTGACGACCACAGGTGTTAACGATTCAATAGTTTGTGTGTCAGCCGTATTTGTGTTTCAACGCAGATTCACTCAATATTATTTATATTTGTGTTGTGGCTGTGCTTTTTGGTGCTATAAGAGTTGTTTTTTTATTGATATTAAGTGTTTTACATTAAAAGTAGTCCAAGATAGTGTCCACAGCGGTGTTTCATTGTTGAGTGACGTCAGTTTATTTGCTTTCAACTGGTGTGGGTGATACGTTTTTGGCAGTGAATTGTTGTTTTCGCCTAGGGTGTCATCTGCGTCAGTGTTTGTGGCCAGCCAGTGCGTCCAGGTGTGTCTGTTTGGAGTTTTTGACGTTTTAGTTTGGTGTGTGCCGGCGAAGTGTTCTTCAAGTTGGTGTTTTTTCCAGTGAGGTGGTGTGTTAGTGTGCTTACACAATTTTGGTGACAAAAGTGCCATGGCGGAAATGGAAGCCTCCCTCATCTCGAAATTGGAAAAGGTAGCATTTCAACACGTGGATATTGAGGTATTCAATAAACGCTATCTCTTGTTGGCAGAGCAGATAACGTCATTAACCGACAAGGAGCAGACTGCATTGTATGGGAATGCATTCTCCCAAATGATGAAGGAATGCCTGGAGGAGTCGGATCCAAGGAATTTAAGAGAAGCCATGTCCATCACAGCTTCAGTCCTACAGTCTGATGGAGATGCGACTTCAAATAAATGGGCCGAGAAAGGCTACATTAGAGAAGGACGACAGCAGGAACCCGGCCTAAATTTGATAATGTCCATAGGAGGACAAGAAACCCAGTGCTCCCAAAGAAAGGAAATTAAGAAGAGGAAACGCAAACCGAAAAAGAAGGGTACAAAAATGGCGTTCGAACGTAGGCATTGTTTCATAGAGCCTGCGTTGATATTGCCGTCAGAAGTCAGGAGCGTCAACTTACAACTGGAGCATGGACCAATCGACACGGAAGGAAGGAGAATGCGTCATGGCGGAAACCGGAGCGTAACTGGAGAAAGGTGTTCTGATGGCGGAATGCTCGAGGATCAAGGTAATTTGGAGACTTCCCTCAATTGGGAATCCGCTGATCCGGAACAAGAATGGATTCAACGCGTCTTCGAGTATGGCACGGAAGACGATATAGCTACGTTAATGAGGATGTTGGAGCTGCAAAAAGTCGGACTAGTGAACGAGGACATTCTAACCTCGTTCGTGGAAGAGGTAGTTCGAGACGCGCTGCAGCTTAAACTTGCAAGGACTGCACAGCAAGATGCCCGAGTGGACGGGGCAACGAAAATAAAGGACATCAGACAGAATTTGGAGATAGCTCTGTCCCAGAGTTTAGTCCCTTTGTGGGGTCTATTTACCCCTTGCATCATAAGCAGACCTGTGGAGGTCTACATTTGCATGGAGTCGATAATAGGTAATGCCCATCATATAAAGGCGAAGCTCAAAGCTCCATTTTTTATAGAGCAACCTAATTACGAGGTGAGAGTGGAAGACGCCGAGGGAAAAACGGATGGCAAATCCCTATTGGACAGTAAACTCGAGGAAAGTTGGCCTCGTCTGTTACTCAAACCAAATGTACATGTCCCTTCTGCACCTACGGAATTTCAAGCGAATGTTATGCAATCATTGGCAGAGATTCGAAACACTCTGGCTAGATTAGAGGAGTTAGTCAAGCCGGCGACTACAAAACAAAGGAGTCGGCATGGAAACGAGAAACGAACATCTTTATAATTTTCTGAAAACATTCTTGTTTTTAAAGGAGTTGATTAGAAAGTTTATAAAGGCAATTATCATTCACAATGATGGCCGCTGCAGACAAGGTAGATATAATTTCTTCGTAAGGGAAGGAAAAAAAACTATAAAACACAAAAGATAATGAGCGATGCAGTTTAAATTTAATTCCGGAGCGCCTAAAATAAAGAAAGAGAACACACGAGATAATCAGCTGGAGAGATAATCAAGAAAAGAAAGTAAACAGAGGAGATAGAAGAGAAGGTTATAGGGGAATGGAGGAGGGGAGGACGAGCAAAATCCCTTATTCTTGCCTCAGTTTCAGTTTACGTGTCGTCATTTCCTACCTAACGGGGCGCAATCGTTTTCCAGCGCAACTCATTAGGGTCTGGATCGTTTTAAAACGCCATGCACTCCCTCTTGCTACACCCAGATACCTCTCACTTTAATTCCATTAATGATAAGGGTTTCGGAACGAAAGAAGCTAAGGGAAAAGGGAAAGGAAGAAAACCCCAATCCTTTCATCTACTGCCATCCTGTTCCAGCACTTTTCAGTCCTACAAAGAGAGAATTTAATCACGGAGTCTCTCTCTCTCTCTCTCTCTCTCTCTCTCTCTCTCTCTCTCTCTCTCTTTCTCTCTATGAATGTGTGCGAGCGTATCTGTGTGTTGATGTTGATGTGGGTGTTTGTATCGAGAGCACACTAATTACGTTGGTGCTGCTTAAAGACATGAGGGTTTTGTTGCTTTCCAATCAAACGCTTTTATCTCAAACTTATCCCCTCGCAATTAAGAGAAATTGGGGAATATTTTTTTTAGAAAATCTCCAGGTTTTTTGGCTCCCTTAATTTTTTTTAGGGATGATAGTGGTAGATCCTTGCATCTAGAGGTTTAATAAGGTGTGAATTCTGTCACTAATTGTTTTCTGTTTGTAACGTTATCGATCGTAGAGTCTCGAAAGAAGAGGAGGAGAATTCGTGATCGTATCGTGGTTTTAGTCCCTTCGTGGACACCCGAAGAACCAGTGTTGCTCAACCATTGGGTCCGCGAAATCTAATTACTGTAAATAAAATTCAAGTGATGGACAACGGAAAAAATAACCTTTTATCGTGCGATAATGTATACGTCATTCAATTACGAAATCTCAGACAATTTCAGTTAGTGTCTCATAAGTGACCTCATTATGTGCAGCAGAAAGAAAATTATTAGTAATAAGATAAATAACAAAAGAAGATTTTTTTTCTTACTATAATATCATTACGGTAGCTTCTTACATCCCTTTCCCCATACACGTTGCCTTACAATATTTTCTATGACTGACATCTTAAGATACAAGCTTATCATCTTCTAATTAAATTATCGTCCCTTAAAACCAAGTGCAAAATTAGTTACAAATTCACAGCGAAATATTTCTGATCTAAGAACAGAAAAGACAAAAAATTCCACAGGCTGTAAAAGAGACCCTATGAAATTTACAAATATCATATAGGGTTATTATTCTATAACAGTTTATTTATGTTATTCGTTATTCGGAAAAATCCTACAAAGCTTGAAAGCGAGGAATAACTCGTTTTATTCAGTGATTCTATTTATATACAGCCATATAAAAGAAAAATTAGAAACACTACCAAAGTGACTTTTGTTCATGTTTTACTCACTATTATTTAAAATAGATCAAGATTTAGGAAGGTTTTAGAAGTCCATCTTTTTCCCTTTCTTTGAAAGACTCTGTCGTTCATTGTTTCTGCTATTGTGTGCAGTCTTTCATTGGAAATATCTTCCTAGACTTCACTGAGATCGGTAAGTGAATTGTATTGCTTTTCACTGGCATAAGCTGCCCACACGAATCACCCTATAAATGTTCTATGGGTTTTACTGTAGTGACTTATGTTCCACCCAACACGTTAGCTGGTGATTATGACACTTTATTGAGTGACTTGTCTGAATTTGTTTTGAGCTGTAATTGTAACACTCTTGTATACTGGGCGACTTCAACTTTGATGACAATAAGATTTACCCAAGTTCTTCATTTTACGCTAAACATCGGCAACGCTCGACCTCATTTTGGAGCAACGAAACGGGTCTCTCAAACTTCAATCTTGTGCTTAATGCGAGAGAGGAGTCCCTAGACAAGGTGTTCGCCAATTTTAATGTTAACGTTACTGCAAGTAAGAAACTTCCAGTGTCACCTGATGTTTATCATCCTGTCCTTCTTATTTCTGGCGTTAACACCGCCTTCCAGAAACGTTATACCGACTCGAATGGGTCTCCTTTTAATTTTAGGAAAGGCGACTATTCAGGTCTTTATAATTATCTTGCTACTTATGACTGGGATGATTTTTACTCCTTAGATGGGGTGGATGACAAATGGAATTTTCTTATTCATACCATTTTGGTTGCTATTAACATTTTTGTCCCAAAGTCGAACAAAACTGGCATAAATGATAAATTACACAGATTCCTAATCTGGATTCGCCAGGATACTATCAAATTATGGCACTTGAAGACTGCGAAGCACAGGCTTTGGAAAAAGACTGAAGATCCTTATTATTATAATGAATTTAAAACACTCAGAAAAAATTATAAACCTTTGATTATGACCTTTACTATACAAGTGTCGAGAATTCTTTGAACTCTTCTCCGGCCTCATTCTGGAGCGTGACCAAGAAACTTTTGGGTAACGGCTTTCGTCAAGGTTACAATGGTGAATAAGTATCGAAAACAGATATTTTGGACTATTTTCAGTCGAATTTTGCAGGTAATGAGATAACTGAGGTTAACATTCAGAATCTTCCGAAATACTGGGATAGAGTGGAGGTGAAATTTAATGCACCCGCTTTGACAACTTCTGAATTACTCTCTATTGGGAACTCCCTGTCTGCCTCCAAATGTTTTAATTATTACGGCTTTCCTGACTATATTTTCAAGGGCTGTCTTCACGCGATTTGCAACCCTTTATGTGACCTTTTAAACCTCTCTCTGTTGCAAGGTACTTATCCTACCGATTGGAAGACTATTTTTATTCTTCCTATCCCTAAAATTGTGAAACCAACCACACCGAAAAATTATAGACCTATTGCACTTATCTCTTTTCCTGCAAAGATTCTCGAAACCTTCGTTGCTACTCATCTTTCAAAATTTGTTGATCCTTATCTTCCTGGTATTCAGCACGGCTTCCGCAAGGCCAGATCGACCGAAACTAATCTTGCTGTGTTAACTTCTTACCTTTCGAAAGCTATTGATACTCGTCATCAAGTGGATGTAATTTACTTGGATTATTCTAAAGCCTTCGATAAGGTTCATATTGACCTTCTTCTCCAGAAACTAGAGATTATGGGATTCCAATTAAATATGCTATCCTGGATGCGCTCCTTTTTAACTGATAGAAATTTTATGCTTTATCCTGTAAATAATTTCTGGAAATTTGGTAAAATCAATAGTGGTGTTCCTCAGCGTTCTCCCCTGGGACCGCTGCTATTCAATATCTACTCTGCAGACCTAATAGCTTCTTTACCAACTAATGATGTTCAAATTCTAATGTATGGGGACGATCTTAAAATTTTTTCGTGCATTGATAGTTGGCAAAACTGTATTAAAATGCAAGAAACGTTGGACTCAATTCTCTCATGGTCTAAATCGAACGGATTAAGTCTTAACTCGAGCAAATCACACGTAATCACACAATTGGTCATGATATCATTGGGAAAAAAGATGAAGTTAAAGATTTAGGCATTTTATTTAATTATAACTTATCTTTTACCCCACATATTGATAACATCATAAGAGATGTCTCTCGCAGAATTGGCCTCTTGAAAAGGCTTACCGTATTTTTCAAAAATCCATTAACTATCGTAAAGTTATGTATTTCTATTGTAGTTCCTAAAGTTACATATGGTGTGTTAATTTGGTTTACTCATCACACTCAAAACTTTTTACTCCTACAAAAGAAATTTCTTGCATTTTTAAATTTTCTCTCAAAAAAATATAACAAGCATGATCTCAATATGGAATTTATAAATGTGTTTACTCTTTCCAATATCATTGGTAATATTTTTCTTAATGTCCTTAAGAGGATTGTTTCTGGGGCTGTTTGGATGCCCGAGGTTCTGTCATCTATCGGGCTGTCAGTTTCTAGAAAAAGTCGTCATAAGTGTCTTACTTTAATAACTCCTAGTACGAGGACAAATATTGGTGAGATTACTCCTTCGTATAAACTTGTTACTTTGTATAATAAAAACCTTTCTCAAAGATGTAGACATTTTTAATGACCCAACCAATTCTATTTTTAAGATTTTAAATATCTGATTTTGATTTATTTGTTCCGAAATGTAATCTTTTTCTTTTGATTCCTTCCGCCGCTTGGGTTTTACCACATGTAGGGGCAGTTTGTATTTGCTTGTACATTCTGATCTGATTAAATTAAATTAAATTATTATATTTAAATTAACATTTTGCCCAATAAGTGGATTTGATCAATTACCAGGTGTACCGTTTAATAATGCGGATTTTTTTAATAGATGTAATTACACATATCTTTATACAAAGAAGGTTGATTAGGGTCTATGGTAACGATTTGGAGGAGAAAGTTTATGAAGAACACCCCTTTCTCCACCAACGATCGTATTCTATTCGGTGACTCTGCACCATATCTTCCACCTAGAAGAACGGCGAGGCTGATGTTGTTCCATTCTATTTGCAGGCCATCCAGTTGGATGGCGTAGAGCAAGGGCTCGCTTCTCTAATCTAAATTCACAGAAATCTATCGGGGATGCATCGGATGATTTGACAAGGATATCATGAAAGGGTAATAAGATGAATTCTAGAGTCAGCTTTGTCTTGATGCAGCCAAACTTTGCTTTTGTCCTTACTGTTAATCTTATCCTTACTGTCCACGCTTTTGATTGTGAGCTTGCTGTCCTACGAGTATCCCCCAATCACAATAAATCCTTTTGAAAAACTTTCCTTACATTCCTTGAACCAATTTTGATATGACTTCTCTCCACATGGACGGGGTTTGTTGCAATCGTTGAAGAAGACGTAGGCTTCATCCAAACTGCAACGTACTTCCATCGTTCCGTTGAAGCTAGCCCTCATAGAGCCTCCGATAGTCCATCTTCCTTTTTGCGACGTGTCGTGACAGCAGCTTATGAACACGACTCTTGTGACGCTGTTCCAGTTGAAAATCTTTGTTCATTACTTTATTTACGATAGCCTGTGAAGTTCCTACAACGTTTGGGATTACTCTTCGCCTTGCCGGATTTTCGAACAGGACAAGCAACTTGACCTTTCCAATGACCTGTGGTGTTCGGCTTGTCGGAACTCGAGGATTTTGCTATTTGTGGCCATTTGGAATTAACTCTTCCTGGGATTTTCCTGTTCCGTTCAGTACTGTTTATATGCCTTTCTTCGAAACAGAGAAATTTCGTGTTTTATATGCGATAATTATAGCAGTATTCACGCAATAAATCGTTACCAAAGATCATAATCACTTGTTACATTTATAACAGGTTTCAAAACTTCAGTTGTCAAAGATATTTTTACCCTTAAATATGTCGAAGTTCCTTCCCCCCCCCAAAAAAAAAAAATTTGAGGGAAGTGTTAATTCATTATTATATTTTGAAATAAAGTGCTACTGAAAGTTATCGTATATTTCGGGAAGCTTATGGTGAACGTGCTTCATCTCAAAATACCTTGTAAACGCTAGTTTAAATGCATTTGGTGGGATCAGGAAGGTGTGATGCATTATGAGCTTCTAAAATCAAGTGAAACCGTTAATAGTCATCGTTACCCATAACAAATAATCAATTCGAACCATGCTTTGAACGTCAATCGACTAGCATGGGCCAGAAAACACGGCAAAATAATTTCAAAAACAGTTAAAGACACATTAAACGATCTTGCTTGGGAAGTATTAATCCATCCACCTTATTCACCTGACCTTGTTCCTTCAGATTAACACTTGTTACGATCGATGGCACACGCACTCTCTGAGCAGCACTTTAAAACCTACGAAGAAGTGGAAAAATGGGTCTCGAAATGGTTTACCTCAAAACAAGAAAAGTTCTATTGGGACGGTTTCCGTAAATTACTTGAAAGGGGGGCGGGGGATTGTGTAGCTAGCGATGGACATTAATTTGAATTAGTCACTTCTGGTGTTTCACTTGAAATTATCACTTTTTCTTTGATTACAAAATTCGCATTTTTAATCCGTAGACCTGGTACGCGGGCAATTGTTGAGAATACATTGTCTAACTTAAAAGTCAAGTTTTTTGCCAATTTCCGTGGACAAATATGAATAAATGTTAATTTTTTCTTTTCTATTTAATGTTTTAATAAATTTTGAAAAAATACAGAACAATTAGCCTAATTAATTCCATCGACAGAACAAAAATTAACTATATATATTTAAATAAACCATTAAGAAATGACATAACCAAGTACCGAAAGGTTAAACTAAACCACTCGCGAAACTCAATTTTAAACTGCCCTATGTTAACATTGTAAGTTTCTAATGGACCATTACACCACCTACCTTTGAAGCAATTTCGACTATCATTAATTGTAAGTTATATTCATTCATGACACATCATTCCAAGTCGTTTGATATATTACATGCTATATTTTAGCATTGAAATATCCAATGACGCATAATGGTTTCACTGAACCACGTTCCTCGAAACCAATTTGGACTATTGCTAATTTTACGTTATATCCTTTCATGACACCTCATTCCAAGTCGTTTGATATATTACATGCCATATTTTGGCAATGAAATTTACAATGACCCAAAATAGTTCCACTATACCATATAGGTTCCACTAAACCAGCTTCCTTGAAACCAATTTGGACTATCTTTAATTTTACGTTGTATTCATTCATGACACCTCATTCCAAGTCGATTGATAT
>JAHWFO010059233.1:0-44722 GCA_023313115.1 Rhysida immarginata
CTTTTAATGGAAAATAGAATAAAATAAAAGGAAATACAAATGAGATGGAAGTCTTACGGAGACTGATGTAAACAATAAAACACAGAAGAAGAGAAGAAACACAGGAAGATACACGAGAACAGACGACGCACATAAAAGTAGGAGAAAATTTAGTGATGAGAAGCGCAGTTGAAAAATAAAATGGTTAAAAGTTGATGAAATTTCAAAATCGAATAAAAAATCTTACATCCTCCAAATTTATCCCACAAAAATTAAAATTTTGAAAATAAACCTAGTAAAAAATCATTGGCAAAGAAACAAATTACAAATTCTACTGTGTTTTTTTTCCACATCAGTTTCCATAAGACTTCCACTTCATTTGAGTGACTTTTATTTAGATTTTATTATTTCATTTTATGTTATTCTATTTTCCATTAAAGGGAGCATATAGTTTTAATCAATTGTATATTCCTAACAACTCTTACTCTTATATAACAATGCTTGAGAATAAAATACGAGGAGATATGAGAAAGTAACGCCAAAGCATCCAGGTAAACAACGAACTGCAACGGAAACCACGTGTCTTTATCTACGCTGTGTAAAAGTTAGAATAATCCAAAAAAGGCCTTTAATATCTAAGGAAAATAAGTGATGTATAACAGTTAAAAAGACATCACAAAATAACATAGGGAATAAATAATACGAGGCCTTTCGGTCATTTTATTTACAAAGACCTTCTTCAGGTTAAAAATTTTTGAAAGTGTAACCGATTTCTTCTCTCAGTAAAGATTAAGAATATAAGAATATAAATAAATACTTTAAATCATTTCAACCTATACATTATAAAATTAATGTAATTAATAATTTTTTACAAAGAATTCATAGAGTTTGCTCCACGAAAAACATCACACACCAATTACTAAAATTAAGAGAAATGCTAATTAAAAATAACTACCCTACTAATTTTATTGAAAAAGTTTTTTGGAATTTTTACTGGAAAAACTGCATACAACAGAAAAATAACCAAGTCATTAAATCAAAATTATAACTATACTAGCGAACCCGCGCCCGGCGTTGCCTGGGCTTTTTAAATCATGAAATAAAAATACAGTAAAGGTAAATGGAAGTTTTTGGACTACACCTAAGTCTCCTTCCTTATAAACGACATTTAATGTTGTTGCATCTTTACTGCAAATGTATAAATTTCTAGGGTCGCTAACTCTAAAACAGAGTTTAAAAATTCCACAGGGTAATGTACTGCATTTTCAGTTTGTAAAACTGTGTTGATGGAACAATACTGTTTTACATTTCCTTCAACTTTGTTCATTATTTTTAAGTTTATTAGGTTAGCAGAATCGTTACGTGGTGTTAATATATTCCTCTCTTGGAACCATCCTAAAGACTTGGACTGAATATTAGAAATATCGGGGTAAATTTTTTCAATCAAAGAATCTAGTGATTCGACATAATTGCACAATGAAGAATCAAGTTTTATCCTACCATTTACTTCTGGCTCACTGCCACAACCAATTTTCAACAATTTTGTCGAAAATGCATCTGCTTGTTGATCATTATTTAAAAGGACCCTCATGTTTTTAGTGAGTGAAAGGTGAATAACATGCTCCCAAATAAAAGACTTTTTTAAGCAAGCATTTACTTCGTCAGCAACTGTACCTTTTGTTATAACTGGTAGAGTTTGACGAAAGTCACCTGTGAATAAAAATGTCAAGCCACCCATTATTTGATTGGAGTTTCTAAGATCTTTCAGAGTGCGATGCAAAGCTTCAACAACAACCTTGTTTGCCATAGTAGCTTCATCTCAAACTATCAAGGAAGATTGACGAAGTAATTTTGCAGTTGCACTTTGTATTTTTATTTGGCAGAAAGGAGTGTCCCCTGGTATAATTGTGAGGGGAAGTTTAAAAGTGGAGTGTGCAGTTCGTCCCCCCAGTAACAATGTTGTTGTTATTCCTGAAGATGCAACGGCAATAGCTATCTTATTGAAACTTCTAATTTTGCATAGTATTAAGTTTGTTAAAAAAGTTTTTCCTGTGCCTCCAGGAGCATCTAAAAAGAATAGCTTTCCTTCACCATTTTGTACACTTGTAATAACCTTATCGTATGCGAAACGTTCGGTTTCGCTTCGCATGGTTTCTGTTTACACAGCTGTTAGAGGAGAAAAAAGCATGGCGCCCTATCGCAAAAATAGTACGTATTTCATTGAGTTCTTTTGAATTTTTTTATGTTATATATTTTTTATTTTTTTATTGAATTAGTTTATTGAAATATTAAGTTGCGGAGTTACAGTATAGGTAAATTTTAAAAAACCTTTATTTAATGTCAAAAAATTAATGGAAGTTTTTGGACTACACCTAAGTCTTGAGTACTTCCTTATAAACGACATTTAATGTTGTTGCATTTTTACTGCAAATATATAAATTTCTAGGATCGCTAACTCTAGAACAGGCAGCATACAGTTGGCCATGTGAGAAACAATGTTCTTGCAAATTTACTCAGCTATTAAGATGAAGTAGAATTAGCTTATGTTTGTTTGTTTGCTCAAGAGATGGCGCTAAGCGTTTCGATCGCCGATCACCATATGATGAGCAGCCATGTTGACGCATTTTGAGAGCAATTAACGTAAATAATTTAATATAAAACCAATTTTTATGAATTAATACCTAGCCTACAAAGTTTCTACATAAATCCCCTAACACACAAAACTTGTTTCATAAAAATCGATGCAGTAGTTCTTAAGGTTATCGAGCACATACACCG
Organism: Rhysida immarginata; assembly: GCA_023313115.1. Classification (NCBI taxonomy): domain Eukaryota; kingdom Metazoa; phylum Arthropoda; class Chilopoda; order Scolopendromorpha; family Scolopendridae; genus Rhysida; species Rhysida immarginata. The sequence goes on from JAHWFO010059233.1 coordinate 2,758, forward strand.
GAGAAGTGACTTAGATTTATACTATGTATAGATAGATAGATAACATTTAATTATCACCCAAAATTAAATAAATCCCTTAGAAGAATAATAAAAAGAGAACAAAAAGATAATATAAAAATTGCTTTCAAAAATAAAAGAACAATAGGAAACTTTTTACTAAACAGAAAATTAGAACAAAATAATAATAAACATATAAAAAATAATGTTATCTATGTAAAGAATGTAATGATCATTATATCGGTCAAACAAAAAGAATTATGAAAAAAAGAATTGGTGAACACAAGAATGAAATAAAAAAATTTAATAAGAATAATCAATTATATCTACATAAAAAAAAACAAAAATCATGAAATTGATTGGGAAAATACAAAAATTTTAGGAACTGAAGAACATTGGCAAAAAAGATTAATTAAAGAAAGTTACTATATTACCAAATCAAAAAATTGTCTAGCCCATCAATCATATAAATTAGATAAAAAATGGGAAATATTGTAATAAAAAAATTGTAAATATACCTTTAATCAATTAAAAATAACTTTGTGAAAAAAGTCTTTGATTATAACAATTTAAACAATCAATTGATGTAATAATACTTCTCAACAATGTATCTATTTAAACTTACATTCTTAATCTTTACTGAGAGAAGAAATCAGTTCCACTTTCAAAAATTTTTAACCTGAAGAAAATCTTTGTAAATAAAATGACCGAAAGGCCTCGTATTATTTATTCCCTATGTTATTTTGTGATGTCTTTTTTACTATTCTCTTTTTGGCCTTTAATGTCGTTTTAATGTGTCGACCATACAGTATAATCCCGTCTAAAAGCACCAAATGTGGTGACCACGTATTTCGGTTTAAGTTCTAATCACCTAGGTAAAGATAAAGTATACTTACTTACTTACTTTTCAAACCCGCTTATCCGTTAGGGTCGCGGGGGCAGCAGCCCTATGGAGGATCTCCAGCGATCGCGATCTTCCGCCATCAGGCGCATGTCCTCCCTGGTAATATCCAAGCGACTCGAACCCAGATTCTCCATGTAGTCTAGCCACCTGGTATCCACCGACCCCTTGGTCTCTTACCCACCGGCTTGGAAAATAACAACTTCCTAGGAAGACTAGTTTGCATTGGCATCCGTATCACGTGGCCATACCAGCGCAACTGAGATCTCTCGATGCGGAGAAGTAGCGGCTCAACACCTAAAGATTCCCTTATTGTAGGGGGTGTAACACCTGCCACACCTCTCAGAAATCTCATTTCTTGTACCCGCGATCGCACTCTTTCGGTCTTTACCCAAGCCTCATGAATGGTGAGAATGATAGGGGACAAAGATAGATTTGAAGACGGAGAGCTTGGCTTTGTTACCCAGCTCGCGTTTCGTTACCACACTTCACGTCTGACACATCCGAGCATCCAATTCTTTCTCCTGAATGCAATCCCGAGATACTTGACTTTCTCCACCTGTCTCGATGAGGCTCCCCTAACATGGAGAGCGCACTGAGCAGGCTGTCTTGAAAGGACCAGAACCTCGGCTGCAAACCGGTCTAGTGCATGCTGAAGGTTCGTGCGAGAAGACCCAAGGAGGACAAGGTCGTCAGCTGGGATGCTCACACAAACACGCTCATCGCCTCGGCTGCCCCTGTCTATCCAGTCTATAAAGATAATGAACAAGAGGGGCGACGGTACGCACCCTTGGCGGAGTCCAACACCCTTGGTGAACGGTCTTGACTCAATGCCATTTATCCGGACACACATCTCAGAGCTTTCGTACAGAGACATGATAGCAACCAGTAATTAAAAAAGACTGTATAAAGGTCTAAATCATATCAAATTAAGAAATTGTAAGAATTTTAATGGATTTTATGTTAAATTCATCAGCTTATACACATCCAAATGCTTTATGTGCCATTGTTCTTTTGCCGTCGGAGAAGAATCCGACCTAGAAAGACTCTAGCGAAAGTTATATCCACGAGTTGTGATTAAACCGATGGAAGAGAAGGCTTCTTAATCCATGATGTATAAGGCTATAAGAACATTGAAAAGATTGATTCGAACCTAAAATGCGTAGTTGTACGAGCACGTTTTTTGGCGCGCAAAGCGTTACTTTCAGGTTAGTTGAAATCCTTGGTTAGGCTAACACGCTGTAGAAATGCCAAGAAACGGCTAGACGAGCGGCAATGTCCTGAAGTAATGGTCTGCATCCTCGTCTGCTGCTGGAAGGTCTGGCGATAATAGAAATTGCCCCTCCTTACATCTATTTTAACCGACTTCTAAAAAAAAGGAGTATACTAGGTAACCACAAAAGTTCTTGGCGTTTTTTGTTGCCATAAAAGGAAGTGATCGAAGATATACAAATGAGTGTATAATGTGGTCCAGAATCTGTCAGGGGGCAATAGGAAGGTTAGCCTGTCTAAATTAGTGATGTCCGTTGGATCCGGATCTCGGATCTCTGATATCGGATCCAGATTTCGGATATCGGATACCAGATCCGGATTTCGGATATCGGATCCGGATTTCGGATCCTTTCGCTGGATGCATATTAAGACTAATTAGGACTTAAGAGGACTAGGTTATCACTTAATGAAAGCAGGGTTTTATAAACTGTTTTCAGAAAAAGTTTGCATATACACAGTTTTCTGTCTAGGATCCGATTTTCGGATCTCGGATCTAAGTTCCGGATCTCGGATTTCTGACCAACATCCGGTTCTCGGATCTCGGACCTAGGTCCGAAAAAAAGATCCGGATATCCGGATCTTGAATTATCCGGTTCTTGACATCAATAGTCTAAATACAGGGCTTGTTGGGCATTCACATCAATCACATCTCGTGCAGAAGTGAAGACGGAGATGGTTAGGTGTTGTTTGCTTTATGACTTCAAGATGGGCTTTTCAGCAGCAGCAGCATCGACTCGCCGAATGTGTCTTGCTTTTGGGGATGATGCTGTGAATGAACAAGGCATTGGTTCCAGAAATTCAGGTCGGGAGAATTGGCCATTTCTGATGAACCCTGTGGTCTTGTGTGTCTGGTGGACTAGACGCCAAATGTTTCACTACGAGCTGTATCAAGTGGTCAAACCATCACTGAGGACCTGTACTTCCAGCAGTTGGAAGGTGTGCAACAGGTATTGCAGCCGATGGAGCCAACATTGGTGAATCGCAAAGTGACATCCACCTTACTTACCAGATCTTGCTCCGACGGATTAGCACCTTTTCCATTCTCTGGACAACCATCTTCGTGGAAATTCCTACACTAACGATACAGATCTGCGAAAGGCACTCACGGACTTCTTTGAGTCCAAGAGCGGCAAGTTTTACAGCCAGGGGATTGATCAACTGCAGACACGTAGGCAGAAGGTGCTAGATGCCAATGGGGATTACTTTGGGGACTTTGCGCTGGCCACGTCAGAAAACCACTCCTGAACAATTCTTGCTCGATGGACAGTAGCATTGTCGTCCACGAAGAACCCGTCACCATTTGGGTACAAATGCACCATTGCAGGATGGACTCGATTTGCAACAATGTTCAGGTAGTCTTTGGCTTTCACCCGGCTGTCAAGGAACCCTCCCGACAAAACATGGCCCATACCATGACACCTCCTCCTGCAACTCGAACTGTGTTCACAACACGTGAGGGGTCCATCGCTTCGTGGGGCTGCCGCCAAATTCTCTGCCGGACGTCGGTGCAAAACAATGTGTAACGTGACTCGTCCGACCACATCACCTTTTTCCAGTCGTCTACTGTCCAGTCACAATACCGTTCTTTACACCACTGCAGGCGAACTTTCCGGTTTGTTGCCGACACGAGGGTTGCGCATTGTTGACGACGTCGGTCCCTGCCTGTGTTGATTGTCTTTGATCCACAATTCTGCCGTTTCGACAACTCTTGTGGATTCCGTTTCCACGCATTGAACACTTTGGAGACCTGACCTTTTGAGACACCGGTGTATATGGAACTCAGACAGGTCTGGTGTTTTCCCCGTTTGGCTCAACTTGAGTAGCTGCAGCTTGAATGCATTCATTTGCATATCACAATCGTTTCTAACCTGTGACCCCGCTGTACATATCAGTGGCCAGCGTGTGTGTGTGTATAATTGACGAGTAATCGCAGAGATGCCAGGAGATATTTGCACGTGAACTCGGATTTCTGCATCAGTTCGTATTTCCGAGTACATGGTCGCTGAAATTGGAATTTCCATCCAGGTTCCACGTGGACCCGAGAAAGGATTCTCTTCTCTTAACTCGCATTTCGCATCTCTTTCGTCTATGCAGAGTTATCGATTTGAGCGACATTTCTAGCCGAATGCCCTCTGTGTTCGTTGACCCTAAGCTATGACACAGGAGCCTTTCCATTTTCTTCTCTCCCTTTTCTATGGGATGACAAATGATAGGCCTTAGCGTTCTGACAAGGAGGCGACCTCCCTTTTTTATTTTTTTTTACCCCTTCCTCATGCGGGAACCAACTTGCATGCGGGTGTTTTTTTCTTTCTTCCTTTCGAGCGTCACCTAATAACAAACCATAAGCTCCTCCTGGCGCTGAAGAAGCGAGCTAGTCACTTAAGAAGGAATTTTCGCGACACTCGAGTGATTTTCATCTTTAATCATAATGATGTTCTCGGATTCTTTCATATTGACAGCACTCGATTCGTTTTATTTTTAAATGTAGCCCTCCCGCGCGAGGCCTTTTTTTTAAGCCTAATCTCGTGCCGATCAGTTTGTGGAATTTGATATATATCATTTTCGTTGAATCGGGGATCTGATTTAATTACAGCCTAGGGAGATAATTAGGAAATGACATAGTATACCTGCTAATTGGGGCTCATTGTTCTTGAATTTTGATGAATTTTGAAGAAACGATGGGAACGCTGGCTCTAATTGAAATGCTTTAAGTGGATCGTTATCGGTAGGTAGGTCCTATAGAAAGAGATTAACTTCTAATTTAAATGATACACTGTGTGATTAAAAGTTTCAGACACCTGTATTTTTGCACATCAACCATGATCTGATGAAAATGGTGTTGAATGACCCTTTGGTAGATGGCTTCGGGAAGTTTCTTCTTTTGTGGAATTGACATTATCTACACGGTCATATCAATGAATTATGACCAGCACCCCTTCAAGGCACACGCATGGTTCGCCCCAACAACGATTACACATAACAGGCCGAGAAAGCTTTAAAGCTGGTGCAGCAAGGGTGGCACCATCTCCGAAACGGCGCGGAACTGTTCACGATCCGCTGTAGTGAAGGTGCACAAAGAGTGGACAGCAGGGACAGAAATCGGAGTCCCAACGCCATCACTGTAAAGAGTCGCGAGCCATCGACCGACGGGGTGAGCGGCGCCTACGACGACTCGTAAAAGGTGTGACAGGAGAGCCACAGTCCATCAACTGACCACCAGATTCAACATTCATCTTGAATCTAAGTCAATTTTTTTTAAAAGGAAAGGGGGTCGTGTGATATATCAAATAACATGAGCACTTTCTGACAATTTCATTCCTGTAAACAGATTTGAAGCAGCAGTTATGGTTCAAAAGTTACAACACATTTTGTTTCATTTTGTAGCAGGTAACTGAAGATGGCCTTGACCACGGAGGAGACAATTGAGGTCATTTTGATGTCTGGAGAACGAAGTTTCCGTATCACAGCTGCAGATTTTAACAACCGGTACCCAGATAGACCTCCAAATTTACACAACACTGTCAGGTGCTTAATTAAGAAATTCCGAGAAACTGGGACTGTGGTTGACAAGGCACGGAGTGGCCGTCCAATAAGTGCTACTGACGAGACAACCTCAACAATGGTTATGGTGTCCTTCGTCAAGAGCCCACAACGCAGCACGCGACGTTTGTCAGAAGAATGTGGAATCAGCCTTCATGCTCATCAATGGCATCCATTCAAGATTCAGATACTCCAACACTTAGCAGAGGATGACCTAGAGGGCCTAGAGTAACATCGACAAGATCTGTCTTTTGCACAAGGTATGTTGTTCTGTGGTTAGATGTTCAATTTCCTGGTCATTGGATTGGCCGACGTGGTGCTGTGGAATGGCCACCCAGATCACCTGATCTCACGCCACTTGACTTTTATCTGTGGGGTCATTTAAAGCAGCAACTCGTATATGCAAAGAAAGTCAGAAGCAGACACCATCTCCAGCAACGCATTGAAGAAGCGTGTGCCAGCATTTCTGCAGTGGAAATCCTTCTGCGAGTGCATGACGATTGGATTCAGCGCCTTCAAATGTGCCTTGACCAGGAGGGACACGGTGTTGAACACATTAAATGGCTGTCCTTTATGGAGAACAGTCCAGCCTGTAATTCCAAACAAAATGGGTTGTAACTTCTGAACCATAACTGCTACTTCAAATCTGTTTACAGGAATGAAATTGTCAGAAAATGCTCATGTTATTTGATATATCACACGACCCCCTTTCCATTTAATAAAATTGACTTAGATTCAAGATGGCCGATTTCAAGATGGGTGAACGTCCGGATTTAACGGACATCCAAAAAGGGATGATAATAGGCTCTCGCAGAGCCCAAGGGTGGCACCATCTCCGAAACGGCGCGACTTGCGAACTATTCACGATCTGCTGTAGTGAAGGTGTACAAAGAGTGGACAGCAGGGACAGAAATCGCGTCCCAACGCCATCACTTTAAAGGGTCACGAGCCATCGAGCGACGGAGTGAGCGGCGCCTACGACGACTCGTAAAAGGTGACAGGAGAGCCACAGTCCATCAACTGACCACCAGATTCAACATTGGTGCCAACACACGTGTATCCGGCATCACCGTCGAACGCACCCTGCTACGGTTGCTGCACCAGGGGTCATCGTCAACGACTTTGCACGTGAGCACCGCCATTGGAGCCTTCTCCGACGAGTCAAGATTTTTGCTCCATCAGACGGCGAGTGCTGAAACCGTGACTCGTCGAACCAGGCAACTCTTCGCCAGTCCCGAGCGGCCATTGTCGATGTTGGTTGGCCCAGACTAGGCGTTGCCGACGATGTGCAGCTGTCAAGAGTGGTACCCGTCGTGGCCTCCTGCTCCCAAAGCTTGTAGCTGCTCCCAAAGATTCGACGAATTGTCGTCACGGACACAGTTGTGGGACGTCGTACCGCATGGGGATTTGGGCCGCTGTCGTCCTTCGGTCAGCATCAATGAGGCGTGGGCGGTCCTTACAGCACTTGCGCTGGAAGGTTGCAGGGTGTTGGCTACATCTGATATTGAGGCACCTGATTGCTACTAGAATGAGCGGCCCCTTGTTAATTGAAATAGCTCGAAATTAAGTTTGAAAACAAAAGTCTTTGGCGTTCCGGTATTAAATCGTTCAACAAAATAACAAAACCATTAAGAAAAAAAATTTAGCGAGATAAAAATTTCTCTTCCCCGATGGTAACTTTTTTTAATTACACGAATAGATAAACGGAGCGGAAGTTGCCGGGCTGGTGTATGTGCGTGCGTGCACCGGAGATAGGCGGGCGTTCATATCCGGCGAAGGAACTGAAAATCTCGGAGGATAAGCTACGGAAGGAAGATAAAAACAGCTGGCCCCCACCATCCCTTTTAATGGGTTTCTTCTACCTACCTACCAACCTCACAACACGCTGCTGCTCTAGGCCTTGGCGAATGGAAATGAATCTTCAAATGTAAACAGAAGGAAAGGCGAAGACGTTCAGGGAAAGCGGTGCTTCTTTTTTTTTATGAACAGGTGAATAAAGGTGTAATAAAACGGTGTTATATTAAACCGAATTTTAGCATTTTATAGGGCCATCATTGCACCTCTTTTTAATATGAAGGGGAACAAGGTTTTAAAAGAGGAGGAAATCTCTGCTTAGCTGTTCTTTAATGTCACGTGACGTTTTTTTTTTTGGTCTCAGCATTGTGAGAAGAGTTGTTTGTACCTGGACGTGCTTCTTTAGGTTAGGATTCTGTGCTGTTTTAATTTGTTACATTTATTGCTGCGTAATAGTAAAGGAAACTATTAGAATTAAGTCATAATCCATGGACACAAATTTGAATATCGCGTGAAGGGTAGCGCGTGCGATGGCTATCGCAGGATCGGTTAGGTAGGCCGTTCCATTGATGTTTTGTTATCATCATCGTTGCTGTCTTGGCTAAAATCGACGATTGTCACATCTTCTCAGATATCGGATCCGGATTTCGGATCTCGGATCTCGAATCCGGATTTCGGATCCTTTCGCTGGATGCGTATTAAGACTAATTAGGACTTAAGAGGACTAGGCTATCACTTAATAAAAGCTTTTTAAACTGCTTTCAGAAAAAGTTTGCATACACACAATTTCCTGATATAGGATCCGAATTTCGGATCTCGGATCCAAGATCCGGATCTCAGATTTCTGACCAAGATCCGGATCTCAGACCTAGGTCCGAAAAAAAGATCCGGATATCCGGATCTTGACATCACTAGTGGTTACATCTGCTGCTGTGATTAAAGTGTATGCACCGACACGAAACAGCTGAGCAACTCGCAGACTAAATGAAGGTGCTGCTAGACATGGGTCGACAAGAAAAGTACAGCAAACCCTGAACCGGTTACAGTTTTCATGACGCTATAGGAAATGGGCTTCTCCTATGAATCACGGTTCTGCTCCATCGAGTGGGTGGACGTGGTCATGCTGGGCGGGAAACTTCCGAGAAAAATCACCTTGCAAGTTGGGGTGTGTTTTCTTGGCACTGTCTGGATTCAGTAGTAACCCTGAAAAGCACTCTCACCCGATTTGGTGCACATCTTCGTCAGTGATTAGATGATCAATTTCCTGGTCATTGGAGGCGGACGTGGTGCTGTGGAATGGCCACCCAGATTACCTGATCTCATACCACTTGAATTTTATCTGTGGGGGTCATTTCAACAGGACAGTACTCCCTGCCATACTGCCAAAATTGTCCACGATTGGTTCGAGGAGCATGAGGATGAATTCAAGCTATGGGCACCAAACTCCCCGGACATTGACCCCATTGAACATATGTGGGACCATCTCGATCGCCATGTCCGCAAGCACGGTGATGGAATTACGGGATGCACTGATCGCCGAATGGTCCTAGATTCCTGCACCACCTTCCGACGACTTATTGACTCTCTGCCACGTCGACTAGCTGCTGTGCTTTCTGCCAAAGGTGGATATTCCGGATACTAGCAGGTGGTCATATTAATGTGTCCCGACCCTGTAATCATCAGACTTTAGAGAAAGAAAGATAGCGGCGGCCATTTGTAAAACGACATAGTGAGATCATCAACAGGAGAGAGCTTTATAAGACGAACAAGAAAAACATGAGAAAATAATTTTAAATGTAATCCATCAAAATTAACGGATGACACGCATTTGCCGCCACGACACTTCGACGAACGCTTTTCTTTCCAGCTCCAAATCCCAATTTCATGCCACCTTGCTTCTCTTTTTTTATGACGTAAAATCTAATTTCTTTTATTCTTTCTCTGCAGAACCCTCTTAGCTGCCTTTTTCTTTCAATATCGTGTCATGCGTTAATAATCCAAGTGTCTAAGGTTTGTTGTCTCTCTCGGTCGTAATTCAAAATGAGATTAACGTTAACAGTATTGATATTAAGGTTAATGATGAACCGATAATGCGCCGATTAACCTGCAAATCCCCTTTGAATGTTGAAATCCTGTAATAGGGTTTCAAGGAGGCGTCGTCGTAATTGAGGTTGTTTTAAAGTGAGATTTGGAATTGTAATACGCGCGCTTTTAAAACTGAGCCTCTATTCATTACCTGTCTCGTTTTACCTGAAATTTAATTAAAGCGCGCGCCTTTTATAATGTATGGAGTGTCACGTCTGAGCTTCCACGTTCTGTCTTGTATGCGCATCGGTTTGAAATCGTTCATAAATAGTAATGAGGTATAAAGATGACGTCATCCAACGATCAGCCACTTGGCGGTTTCTGGTCGAAAAAGTCCCGTACGGTGTCTCCAACGTCACTGACAGTGGCGAAGCGCAGGAAGTCCCACGCAGGAAGTGCGCCATGGGCCGGAAGAGATGGTAGTCGGAAGGTGCCAGTTTGGCGACACGCCTTCACCCGTTGTTGTGCTTGCGCGGGCCTAGTCCACGGGTGGTGCTGCCTACGTAGGGCTGCGTCATCATCCACTTCTTTGGGTCTTCCGCTCCTCGGCGCATCTTTCAGGCCCACGTCTCCAGACGAAGAGCGCGAGAACCACCGTCGTGCTGCCTCGTTCATTGGTCACACCCTGACCTTCCACTCTGCTAATTTCGGCGGCTGCTGCTCGCGCACTGGTCCCCTTTTTTCCAATAGTGACGAAGGATCCCGCGTATCACCAACTTCTCTTCTCCATCGAGTGGACGGACGTTGTCGTGTTTTGGCGCTCCCACGTCTCCCATGATGTTACTTGGTGGAAGGCCTGGAACATTCTGACTACAGCCCAGACTTGTCACCATGTGATTGCCACATCTCTGGGCCATAACACGAACCAATCACAAAGACGATCGAAATCGGTTCAATGACACGTGCACAAATGGTACCTTCATGACCCCACCTATCAATTTTCAATGCTAAGCGGTATTGATTACTGTTTTCACCAATTGATAAATATGGTTCCGCGAAGGAACCATTTTAAAAATGGCACGTGCTCTAATGGTACGCTTATGGCATTCTCCAAAATTTTCAATGATAACGCATAGCAAATAGTACTACAGAGTCGAGTCACATTATTATGACCACCAGCTAACAAGGTAGGTTTCTACTGGTAGCTCTTGCCGTGCAGACTGTAAAGCATCCGATAGTTGCTGAAGAGTACGCGGTGGTTGTTCCAAAGCATGCACATGACGATCGAGGTGATCCCAAAGGTTCTCGATTGGGTTGAGGGCTGGGGAATTAGGCGGCCATGATAGTACTTGGTCGCGTTCCTCAAACCACCCCCGAACAATTGCAGCCGTATGACACGTCGCATTGTCTTGCTGGAACGTGCCATCCCCCTCTGGGAAGATAGTCGCCGCGTATGGGTGTACTTGATCTGCAATTATGGATAAATAATAGTGATGTCCGTTGGATCCGGATCTCTGATTCGGATCTGATAATATCCGGATTCGGATCTAGAAATATCCGGATCTCGGATATCGGATCCGGATTTCGGATCTCTGATATCGGATCCAGATTTCAGATATCAGATCCGGATTTCGGATCTCGGATATCGGATCCGGATTTCGGATCCTTTCGCTGGATGCGTATTAAGACTAATTAGGACTTAAGAGGACTAGGCTATACTTAAAAAAGCTTTTATAAACTCAGATCTCGCATCCAAGATCCGGATCAGAGATCTCGGATCCAAGTTCCGGTTCTCGGATCTCGGACCTAGGTCCGAAAAAAAGATCCGGATATCCCTTCCCGCTTCCTCATGATCATCGTGTTCGTGTATGGCGGCGTCGAGCGAGGGCAGAGGGCTCAACCCTCCCATATTGTGGAGAGACACACAGGTGTAACTCCTGGCATCATTGAGTGGGGAGCCATCGGATATGCGTTCATGGCACCTCTAATAGTGCTTCGGCAAAGTTTGACGGGTTAGCGATACGTCACAAACATTCTGCGTCCGCACCTCCTACCCATTCTGAAACAGCACCCTGGGACATTGTAACAACAAGAGAACGCACGCCCATACACAGCGCTTGGACTGACTTACCACCATACCGAACCGCAAAAGGGCATGCATTGGGGCCAGAGGGGGTATCAACCTGTACTGTGGAGACAGGGAAATCAATGGGGGGAGAGAGAGAGTGAATAGATCAAGCACTATGGAGTCAATTTGTTTCGATGTCGTCAATAGGTCGAACCGTTTACCTGTGTCGCCGGGATTCGAACCCCAATCGATTCTCGTCTATAACGCTAATTGGGTAGTCGACTGATCGACTATTATCGACGATGGAGTCGCAAAGCGAATTCGTTTTGGAAGAGCGTGAGAACCAATAAGATTGATATTTACGGAGGCACGTGGACCCGCAATTAACCCTGCGCCATAAATTAGGAGTCGGGAGGATCTAATTAAAGTCGTAATTCATTTCACTTGCAGATTTTTGGAGTTTTTATTTTTTTTTCTAATATTTTTAATATAGGCCTAACAAAGCGCTATTCGGAACCGGCAATTAAACAATTATTAGAGCACGCGCTGTAACTATTTATGACGACACGGCTAACCGCTGCCATAATTGCAAACCGTTTGTCATTCATTTTTAAAAATGAACTTGTTTTCTGCAAGGTGGCGCTTTCAGTTTTTTTTTTGTTTTTTTTTTAATTTTTAGAATAAAAAATAATTGTTTTTTGGAATTTTGATTCCCCCCCCCTCCCCGGAACTTTCTTTTTTGTAAATGAAGTGAACATGACTCGGCGCTTCTGAAAGTGTCATCTTTTCTGATGTTCCGAAGATAACATGGAGGCATGGACTGATTGGAGAATTTTTTTAAGCTTCCGGAGAAATCATGTGATATAGAGGGTGTTGCGTAAGTCCTTCCGGATTTCGACGAAACTGAGTAGCTCATTTTGTATGTCTTAGGCCTAGTTCGTATTTGAAGAGAGTTCTAGTTCTGTGCTGATGGGTACAACGTATTGAGAGATTTTCAAACGCTTAAGCGTACTGTAAAAACTAGTGATGTCAAGATGCGGATAATTCAAGATCCGGATATCCGGATCTTTATTTCGGACCTAGGTCCGAGATCCGAGAACCGGATGTTGGTGAGAAATCCGAGATCCGGAACTTGGATCCGAGATCTCTGATCCGGATATTGGATGCGAGATGTGAGATCCGGTTCTTGGATCCGAGATCCGAAAATGGGATCCTAGACAGGAAATTGTGTATATGCCAACTTTTTCTGAAAGCAGTTTATAAAAGCTTTTATTAAGTGATAGCCTACTCCTCTTAAGTCCTAATTAGTCTTAATACGCATACAGCGAAAGGATCCGAAATCCGGATCCGAGATCCGAAATCCGGATCTGATATCCGATATCCGAAATCTGGATCCGATATCAGAAATCCGAAATCCGGATCCGGATATTTCTAGATCCGAATCTGGATATTATCAGATCCGAATCAGAGTTCCGGATCCAACGGACATCACTAGTAAAAACAACAGCAGAAGCAACAAAGCAAAAGAATTTTATGACGTCAGTTCCTGCTTTCGTCTCTTTTGCTTTCTTCCTGCATTCATGGTTGAGTTCAGCCAATAGAAATCGGTCTCTAGAAAGAAAATTGATGAAACGCTAATAGATGAGGTGTGAAATATACAGGGTCGGCACACATTAATATGACCACCTCTCCTCGAACCTCCAAAAGGGGATGTTCATTGGCTATCGGGCCAAGGGGGTCAGCATTTCAGAAACGGCCACCTTTGTCACCTGCTCTAGGGCTGCCGTTGTAAAGGTGTACCGCGTCTGGATGAACCAGATGGGGCCACTAGGCGTGTCAGCACCAAGACAGTGCAACGATCCTTCTTGAGGTTGGGGATCCGGAGCAGGCGTATGGTAACAGCAGCCATGCCGACGCTTGTGCATCACCGAAAACTCCTCCAATTCGCAATGGACTATCGCCATTGGACCTCGGCCGAGTGGCAAAGGGTTGCTTTCTCTGACGAGTCGCGGTTTCTGGTGAACAGAGTGGACGGACGATGGAGAATTCGCCGGGAAGCATCTGAGAACAGGCATCCCGACACCGTCGTTGGCAGACGACAGGCTGGTGGGGGAGGTGTGGAGGTTACACTGAATGCTGTTCGTTACCTGACGATCGTCGCACACCCCTTCGTGTCGACAGTGTTTCCTCAGGATGATGGCACCTTTCAACAGGACAATGCTCCCTGCCATACTGCCAAATTTGTTCGCGACTGGTTCGAGGAGCATGAGGATGAATTCAAGCTACTCCCACGGCCACCAAACTCCCCGGACCTCAAACCCATTGAACATTTGTGGGACCATCTCGATCGCCACGTCCGCAAGCTGGGCCCTCCACTACGCACGGTGATGGAATTACGGGATGCACTGATCGCCGAATGGTCCCAGATACCTGCAACCACCTTCCGAGGACTTATTGACTCTCTGACAGTCTTTTTGGTGACTGCTCAATCGTGAACAGTTTTTCACCTGCTCTCGGGCTATGATGCAGTGGAGAAGTGCACGGCATCTTTGTAGTCTCCCAACTTTGTTGTTGTCTTTAAGGAGCTGGCCCTTCCGGAACTTGTAAGGCTTTGTTGTCCTCAGATTCAGGATTGATTCCGCTCTCCCAAACGATTTTTCTCAAAGAGCCCTTGAATTTCGGTTGACTCGTTTTTTGATGAGCTCTCGGTTCCTGTAAATATTCACGGAGCGTTTCCTTCCTTCATGGCCAACCAGACTGTTGAGAAGAGCAGCCGGGATCTTATCCCGTTTTTCCTGTAACGCAATCCTGAGACGGGGATTCCTTTGTGCCACACGTCTACCAAGAGCGTCCCAGGCATGTTCTACGGGAATGAGGTCCGGGGAGTATGCGGGCCACGCTATCCTCACTCTCAAGAGCATCCGATACTATGTTCGCTCTGTGTGGGCGGGCGTTGTCGTCCGTGAACACAAAGTCTGGGCCAACTGCTCCACGGAAAAGACGCACGTGCATGATGCCACCATGGACCACATAGAAATCATTTTTTAGTCAAAGATTTTTTTCTCGTGCATGCGAATAGGGAGAGCGAAAAATAGAAATTTTGCATTCGTTCCAGACTTGTCTAAATCGAATCGAGAAGGCGCTGGGGTAAACTGGTGATTTAGATCGTCATTGGCTGACATTCTTATGTGTGTGTGTGGGTTTTCGTCTTTGGTGTGTGCTGAGAGAGAGAGAGAGAGAGAGCGTGGGCGTTCGGCGTCTTGTTTTATTGAAAAGCAGATGTCTGCGTCCTGATGCCTTTACGACCTATAAAGACAATGCTGCTCTGACGATAAGGCAGTTTTATGTTGAAAATCTCATGTTTAGCCCCATTGATTCCATTAGCGATAAACAAAGAGGAGTGAATGATTGCGCTGTTAAAGTTTAACGTCCTCTAAGAACCCCCGATACAGCGAACGTAGGGGATCGATAGATTGCTGCTCCTCCTCCTTTAATGAATACTGGCCCAGGGACGGTGCTCTCTTTTGGTTTGTTGGTACAGTCAGGGACTAACGGCGGCTTCGTCGAGTGAGTTATTCGAGACGGGGGTCTGGGAATGGTGAGTTTTGATTTAAATTTTATTTGGGGTTTTAAGCGAGAGAAGTTTAAAGAGGAAATTTTATTTAAAGCTGGATGTGCAATCATCATCATCATCATCATCATCATCATCATCATCATCATCATTATCATCATCAAAAGGACCCCATCTCCGTACTGTTCCCACATTGTTGGTAGGCGCAGTTATCCAAGATGTCTCGATAAGAAGTTTAACAGAAACAAGCTGCCAGTCCGAACCATGAGAAAGAGCCCCAACCATGGTGCCACCTGCTCTAAACTTCACAGTGGGTACCACGCGGACATCTGAAGACGGTGGAAGACATCTGAAGACATTGCCAACTAGTGATGTCAAGTTCCGGATAATTCAAGATGCGGATATCCGGATCTTTTTTCCGGACCTAGGTCCGAGATCCGAGAACCGGATGTTGGTCAGAAATCCGAGATCCGGAACTTGGATCCGAGATCTCTGATCCGGATCTTGGATGCGAGATCTGAGATCCGGATCTTGGATCCGAGATCCGAAATCCGGATCTAATATCTGATATCCGAAATCTGGATCCGATATCAGAGATCCGAAATCCAGATCCGATATCGGGATACGGACCCGGATCCGGATATTTCTAGATCCGAATCAGAGATCCGGATCCAACGGACATCACTATTGCCAACCATTCCGACTGGAGTGCTTCCCATTACGGAGCCACCGCCGGCTTGCTCGTATCAGCTGGAATCGAGGACTCATCAGACCGGTTGTCAACGTTTCCGGTTGTCAAGTGTCCAGTCGATGTGTTTATGGGCCCAGGAGAGAGGTTGTTGTTAGCAAGGGCACCCTCGTGGGTCTTCTGCTTCCATATCTCATGGACACCAGATTTCGTTGCGCAGTACGCATCGATACAGCTCTAGTATCTCACTTTGGTTAAAATCTGATGTCATCTGGGCGTAGTGTCAGTTGCCTGTTAGCGGTGACGCCGTTGGTCCCGTTCGTTGAGAAGGTGTGGTCGACCGCTGCCTTGTCCATGATGGGAGATAATACCGTAGACTCTCGGTAGATTCATGAAACTGTGGACCGTGGGATGTGTTGAATTTTTGAGCCACCTCCGATATTGAATGCAGTGGAAGTTCATTGCCTTCTGTTGGAGTTTAACTTTTGTAGCCACCTTGTGCAACCTGAGCTTACCACGATCACCGTAAGGACCGATAGGTACTTGTGTTTTCACAATGTGCTTCCGTCCGTTTGTCTGTCTGTCTGTCCGTTGGTGCTCTAGCTTTCGAACGCTTCCGAATTTTCGACTTCCGTTTTCGCAACTCGACAACTTAGGGAAATCGGAAGACTGAGTTCGTTGGTGGAAAAAATCGGTAAACTACTTCCGGTTCAAAAGGAATCAATGCCACGAAGAATCACCGCAGTCTTAAAGGCAAAAGGTGGTCCAACGAGATACTGACAGGGTGCTCATAATAATATGCTCACTCAGTGTATACATATTAGTATACTTGTAGGGGGTGATAGGTAGTGCTAACAGGAACAATGTTTTCCTATGCATTTTTGCCGTTAAGCCACTGAACGTGGGATTGCTGCCCCTAGAGATCACAAGCTTGCTACTGTCAACACCTCCTAGAAAGAAAGCCAACGTGATACATTGGTAGAAATACGATTAGCTATGGTCGAAATATGATGATGTAACAATGCAAAGGTGCAGTGGGGGTCCTGCTGCACGGCTGTAACGAGAGCGTCTTTCACAGCGACACGTACCACACATACCGTCGTTGCCCGTATTGTACAACGTCTGAGGGAGATTGGAACCATCAATGTCCTTAGACCAAATGCAGGTCGCTCACGAACTGCTCGGACAGACCTACTGGAGGACCTGGTGCTTGCAGAGATTGGTGATCATCCATGAGCTGTGGCAGCAGTTACGAACACATCGCAGAGCACTGTCGGGCGAATACTGCATGATAACGACCTGTTGCCAGATGACCATTTCTCGCAGTGGTTTCTGCAACAGCATCATGCCAATCTTGAGATGAGCAAGTACATCGTCTTCACGGGTGAAGCTACCTTCGCAAGAGACGGTCTCTTCAACACACAGAATGTTCATGATTTGGACGCCCAGTTTCCTAGGCGAGGGATTGGAAGAAGTGGACCGATATTGTTGCTAGCCAGATCTCCCGACCTCACT
Source organism: Rhysida immarginata (assembly GCA_023313115.1). Taxonomy (NCBI): domain Eukaryota; kingdom Metazoa; phylum Arthropoda; class Chilopoda; order Scolopendromorpha; family Scolopendridae; genus Rhysida; species Rhysida immarginata. The sequence goes on from JAHWFO010059233.1 coordinate 20,129, forward strand.
CACCCCTCTTGATGCAATTGAAGATCTCGTAGCACGGGCCACAGTTGCTGCAGGAGCCATAAGCGATGACCCTAATGTGCTTGCAAATGTTCGGAGATCAATGCTTCTACGCTATCGTATGTGCGTGGAGCAAAAATGGCATAGGACAACATTGTTCCTGTCAGCACTACCTATCACCCCTACAAGTTTGTACAACGAATTCTGAATCATCCTGTATAGTACACGAGAAACTTGGTTACCACCACAAAGTCTGTTTGCGTTAGATTCCAAAAGAGCGGCAACATCTTTAAAATTTGACTTTTGTTGTTAAAAATTATTCCCATTGGAAATGCGGATGTCGAATCCGTGCGATTGCTTTTGTATTGCTATCGATCGTTAGTTCCGGTCACGTGGCTCTCTCAATGAGGGATTTCTCCCTTCATCGATTTAGGAGCGATGGATAAAGCCGCTTTAGAGGGAGTTTTGAAATTATTCAATTCGATAACCTTTATATGTATTTCCTACTTCAAAACTGACTTCTAACCTCCTCCCATTAAAGAAACGCCTCCGGCCTATGTTATCTTCTGGGTGAAAGGTTAAACTGGGGACCTTGTGCACCGGGGCGTGTCTAATGGGTTCTTGAAGGAGGCGCCAGCGATTCTGTAATTATTTCTCATTTAAAGATTTGCTTTATTCTTTCAAGGAATGTATTTCTTCTTCGGGTGAGTGGCTTTGATGGATATCCGGTGGGTTTGATGATAACCCCCATTTTCTGCCGTAATGGCCAGGGGCTCGAATTTGTATTTTTGGGTTCGTTTTATGCAGAATTAAACCCATTTTCATGCCCCGTAGGCATTCTCATTGAGAATTGATTTGGATTGCATTTGGGAATAAGTTGACCTTGAGCGTTGAAAGTGTAAAGGACCTGTTGCTGTTTTAAAGTAAATGGATATGAGTGAAAGGGGGCCGTGATTGGCTGCTTTCTCCCATGAGTCACGGTTTCTGATCCATCGAGTGAATGGACATTGCGTATTCGGCGGGAGACTTATCCTGGAAGAACACAAGTTTTATGGTCTGGGATACCCTTACTTGGCGTTGCCTGGGTTCTTTCATATTCTTGAAAGGCACTCTCACGCGATTCAGTTGGGTAATCATAATACATGTTGATTGTCTTTGTATTATGGTCTATCTTTTACGGTATGTACCGAACATGGCCGCCATCTTGAAATCGGCCATCTTACATCTAAGTCAATTTTTTTAAATTGAAAGGGGGTCGTGTGATATGTCAAATAACATGAGCATTTTCTGACAATTTCATTCCTGTAAACAGATTTGAAGTAGCAGTTATGGTTCAGAAGTTACAACACATTTTGTTTCATTTTGTAGCAGGTAACTGAAGATGGCTTTGACCACGGAGGAGACAATTGAGGTCATTTTGATGTCTGGAGAGCGAATTTTCCGTGTCATAGCTGCAGATTTTAACAACCGGCACCCAGAAAGACCACTTTCAATTTCACACAAGACTGTCAGGTGCTTAATTAAGAGATTCCGAGAAACTGGGACTGCGGTTGACAAGGCACGGAGTGGCCGTCCAGTAAGTGCTACTGACGAGACAATCTCAACAATGGTTATGGTGTCCTTTGTCAAGAGCCCACAATGCAGCACGCGACGTTTGTCAAAAGAATGTGGAATCAGCCTTCATGCTCATCAATGGCATCCATTCAAGATTCAGATACTCCAGCACCTAGCAGAGGATGGCTCCAGTTTTGCACGGGGGCCCTAGAGCACCATCGACAAGATCCGTCTTTTGCACAAGGTATCTTCTTCAGCGGTTAGATGTTCAATTTCCTGGTCATTGGATTGGCCCACCTTGTGCTGTGGAATGGCCACCCAGATCCCTGATCTCACACCACTTGACTTTTATCTGTGGGGTCATTTAAAGCAACTCATCGTATATGCAGAGAAAATCAGAAACAGACACTATCTCCAGCAACGCATTGAAGAAGCGTGTGCCAGCATTTCTGCAGTGGAAATCCTTCTGCGAGTGCATGACGATTGGATTCAGCGCCTTCAAATGTGCCTTGACAAAGAGGGACACCATGTTGAACACATTAAATGACTGTAAACCTTTATGGAGAACAGTCCAGCCTGTAATTCCAAGCAAAATATGTTGTAACTTCTGAACCATAACTGCTACTTCAAATCTGTTTACAGGAATGAAATTGTCAGAAAATGCTCATGTTATTTGATATATCACACGACCCCCTTTCCACTTAAAAAAAATTGACTTAGATTCAAGATGGCCGATTTCAAAATGGCGGCCATGTTCGGTACATACCGTAAAAGATAGAGCACCTCACCCATATCTTACTGGAATATTCAGAGTTCCCAATTCCTGCAAGATTTTCGAAAAAACAGGGTGTACTGCGACTTTTGACTCACCGAGTACTACCAATTACCTCAGTACTACCAATACTTAAGATACCCAGATGGCTTGGGTGATCGATAAAAGAATGAAAGAAGTGGTATGTTTATTTCGAAAGCCGTAAAAATCTGACAGGGAAGTTTCAAAACTAATTCCAAGTTGGTTACAAATGTTGCCGACAGGTGGCGCTGTACGCATCTTCCTGAAATTTCGTTCTTCGTTTGCGCTGCACGTTTTGAATCGATTGTGACGTGATTGCCAATTCGACGGACAATTTATAGCCTATTTCTCGGACTCTGTATGGCGACTACAGCATGCAGCTCCACCTGTCAACAAAATTTGTAACTAATTTTGAAACTTCTGCCGTATACTGTATATGAATAGAATAGGTGTGCAGTCTAGTGCATAAAGGTTCAGAAGGGACAGGTCCAGTCTAATCTGCCTCGACTCTCAGTAAAAGTACCTAATTTTGCAACCAATCAACAACCAGTAAGCTCAGTTCCTACGGAGCAGAGTCTTTTCTCGCATCAGGATAGTAGCCCTATGTGTTTAGCCTAGAACATGGAACATGTGGTCGTGATGCTAGACTTGGACGTAGCCGCTTGCTGGAGGTCCCTATGGTACAGACAAATGGTTTTAGTGATGTCAAGATCCGGATATCCGGATCTTTTTTTCGGACCTAGGTCCGAGATCCGAGAACCGGATGTTGGTCAGAAATCCGAGATCCGGAACTTGGATCCGAGATCTCTGATCCGGATCTTGGATGCGAGATCTGAGATCCGAAATCCGGATCTGATATCCGATATCCGAAATCTGGATCCGATATCAGAGATCCGAAATCCGGATCCGTTATCCGATATTTCTAAATCCGAAATCCGGATCCGATATCCGATATTTCTAGATCCGAATCCGGATATTATCAGATCCGAATCAGAGATCCGGATCCAGCGGACATCAATAGTTAAGACACTTCGGTCTTTGTCAGTCATACTTTGCGTGTCAGTCACGGGATGGTACAACTTTCCAATTCTGGCAACCACTCTTGATTAGGACTGCATGTTGGATTGATTAGGATTTCAATTGGTCATTCTGTCACGATCTAACATCGGGCTTAGCCAAGAGACTGGAGGGAATGCTTGCTCAACCTTGGATCGAACCAGGGACCCGTTGAAGTGTATACTAGATGAAAGTGATAAATAGCGTCGAGTCACCGTCTCTCCAAGGGACTTGGAGTCAATCGCAATGGCTCCAAGGATCCGTTTGCTGTTTAATGGAAATGGACGTGTCGGGCATTAACACCTTCACAAATGGGAAGGTGAAGATTACGGAGACTTAATTGGAGAATGGGGGTAACCCATCATTGGCCGTCCCCGTGGGCATCCGTTCTTGATGAGTTAGCTACTTTGGACTAGTTTAATTCCGTGTAATCTCCACTTGTCTCCCACGCAAACCCAGTTCCATTAAGAAGCAGTGACAGTGCTTTCGCAATATGTTTTCTTTCCTCTTATTTTGTTCTTTCGTAAAACGTGGGCGGGCGACGACCGATGAAATCGTACACGCCGCCACCTGCGGGGTTGGCTTCCATTGAGATGGGCCGGAAGTGGCTGCCTTCGTCATTCGTTTCCGTCGGAAGTATCACTGGATGATAAGGGGGCGCTGGTTCATTTTGACGAGTGGGGAGCCCGTTCGCCCATTCTAATTAATTTTTGGTTTCGCATTCTTTGTCGCAGGAAATTGGCTCTTAATTCGCCCGCAGTGAGCGGGAGGCTGCTTTACCTGGTGGAAGGGAATAAAATTTATTAATCGAACGGTTATTTGCGAGGGGAAGAGTTCATTTCCTGGAGAGATAGCTCAATGGGTTTCAGATAACTTTTATGGTTGCAGGCGCATATGCCGTGGATGCGTCATTATTATTATTGCTCATACTAATAAAGCTTTGATTTAAATTTATCTTTATTCGACCTTATCTATTTTTAGTGGAGAGGGGGGGTTCGTCTACCTCCGACTAGTAAACCATATTAGATGCATGCTCACGGGACATGACCATTTGGGTTGATACAAGTGTCCGGGTGCCTGTATAGGCTCATCAGTTGACACCTGTGCGAGACGTTCCATGCAGTAGGGAGGAAGCAACTGCCTCGTGAACGTACAGTACTGTAATCCGCACAACGGTCTCAATGCCGCTCTGGGGCTCGAAGAAGCACATCAGCGTCACCGGTTACACGCCGCGACAATGTCTGCCAGGCGTCCATCGTTGTGTCTTCCTTCGACACCTGAGCACCGCGCGATACGACTGCAATGGTGTCGTGAACGAGTGGGCTGGCGAATGGAATGGTCTTCAGCGACGAATCCCGTTTTTGTTTGGACACCGACGACGGACCATTGGAACGTGCCAATGAACAATGCATCCGGTATCGCTATCGTGGACCAACATCATGGTCTGTGGTGCCATCGGCTACGATACCAGAACGCCTTTAGTCACAATCCAAGGCACTCTGGCAGCAGTACGGTACGTCACAGAGATTCTGCACATGGCCGTACTATATATCCGGGCTGAGGGGGGTGCAGCTCTCTCAGCCCCCCCTCCCCCCCACGTCGTCTGAAAAGGAAGCTCGAACTGGTAACGCCGAGTTTGTCGGACTCTATCACTTGTTTTAAACCTGTCTCTAACAAAAGTTGCAGGATGGTTCTCATAACGAATGGCGCACTCCAATTCAGTCAGATGTGCAACTTTATAAATGACTTCAATAGTTGATAATTTATGAGGAACACACGCCTGCGTGACCGAATCCAGCTTATTAAGTTTAAAAGCAACGCGTATGATAGTGTTATAAGCTACTGTTAGGCGTTTAATATTCGCATTCGATGTGGATGACCAAAATACCGGGCTTTGCAAAAGTTCTGTTACACTCTTTACAGCCCCCAAAAAATGGACTGCTCATGATTTGGATAATTCCATTTCCACAAAAGGATCAATTACGTGTTAACCTGTGAGTGATCCTAATGTCCACGACAAAAGCGATGGAAACGAAACGAGTAGAGATCGCTGCTCTCCTGCGCGCGGGCCACACCAAGTCCGAGATTGCCAAGCTCCTCAAAGTCAACCGGATGACCATCCACAGAGTTGCGGACAGGCTCAAGAATGGGAGAGACCTTAAAGATCAACCTCGTTCAGGTAGACCTCAAGTCGTCAACCGTTTGGCTGTGAGCAAAGCCTTCGAACAAGACCCGACGCTCAAAATGACTGCGCTCGCAAAGAAAAAGGAAATTTCGGTGTCCACAGTGTCCAGAGCGATCAAAGAAGAAGGTGGAAAGAGCGTGAGGCCTCTGCTGACGGATCGGATACGGGAACAACGTCGGGAGCGCTGTCGCCGTCTTCTCAACGACTTGAAGAGTCATGGCGAGCGAATTGTCATTTTTTCTAACGAAAAGACCTTCACGGTCGATCCTGTCGTCAACAAGCAAAACGACTGCGTGGTAAGCTTCGGCCAGGACATCTCCAAGGTCCGCTACGTGTCTACAACCAAGCACCCGGCCTCTGTGACGATGCTCGGAATCGTGGCGTCGAATGGCGAGAAAATGCCCCCCGTATGGTTCCCAAGTGGATACCGGCTAACGGCGGCTGATTACAAGGACATCCTGGCCACAAAAGTGAAGAAATGCGGACTACATCTTTCAACAGGACGGTGCCCCTGCCCACACGGTCAGCACTGTGCAAAACTGGTTGGGGTCCAACATGACCTTCTGGTCGAAGGGCTTTTGGCCTCCGCAGTCGCCAGACCTCAATCCACTCGACTACAGCGTGTGGGCGCATGTCGAGGGGAAGGCCTGCAAGGTCCGTCACAGCAACGTCGACGAGCTGAAAACTTGTGTCAACCGTGTGTGGACCAGAATGAGGAAGGACAGACAACATTCGCAAAGTTTGCAAGGCTTTTCGGCCTCGTCTGGAGCGGGTTCTCGATGCAGATGGTGGCTACATTGATTAAATGACTAATTACAATGTTATTCTACATGATGGCACAATAAAAACATGTCTAACTGCATCGTGAATATCGTCGTGTCCATTTCTTTGAGGGTCGTCACGAGTGTAACAGAACTTTTGCAAAGCCCGGTACTGTTCCATAAGACAGACTTGGGACAATGGCCATATTAATAGATTGAGATAATTGTTTCACTGTGGAAAAAAGTTCTTAATCTTTTGACAAAATAAATTTTACGACGCAAGATACTGATTAAATAGTCAATCATAACATCAAAACTGATGCCCAATATCTGAATTGGATTATTCGTTGTATCTCCTTGGATGTTAGTTTTCTCCGTATTAAGCGTAAGGCCTCTATTTTTAAACCATTCAGACAAGTAAAGGAGGTCTTGATTGAGGCATTCAAGAGTATTCGAATTGTCCTCACAAGTAAATAATTATCATCAACTGTGTGTTAAATTGATGAATATAGAGAGAAGCTGTTGACACTGCATAAAGTAGCGGTCCTAGGCTAGAGCCCTGAATGATCCCGCGGGTGGAAGATTTCGAGATCAGAGGTTGGTAAGAAAGGTTGATATTAGACCTCTCATGGAAGTAGTCTTTGAAGAGTTCCAAGAAAGTCTTCGAAACTCCTAAGGTTTCAAGATCAACTAACAAGATCCCGTGGCTAAGTTTCAAAAATTTAATATTACAGTAGTACGGCCATGGTGCAACAACGTACGACGTTTCAGTGAGCAGGCCGCGCAGTTGAACGGGGCATACGCTGCTTTATTGATCGACCTACTCCCCCAATATGTAGTAGAACAAATGATTTCTATTTTATCACCTTTTGATGACAATGTATAAGAGATAAGGATTTTCTAAGAGGTTGGCATAAATTATTTTTCAAACTAGCTAAAGTCGGATGCTTAGTTTTATCTCTTACTCTCCCCGCGTATTAAGTGATTTAAAATTACGATTAGAAATTAAGTTTATTTTTTTTTATTTAAATTTAAATTTTTCGAAATAGAAATGAAAGTAAGGATCAATAAAAGTAATTATTGAGAAGCGTACATAATTTAATTCATTTTCATTTGTTTTGCTAATTAACTTACTCCATGGCAGTTTCGCTAATATTTACATTAAAAATTATTAATTAAGCTTGTACCGAGGAAACCATATTACTCATTATTAAATTTTTTTTCAATTTTTAATTAGAATTTAATTTAAATTTGATTTTTTTTTTGCCAATAGTAAAGATAAAGTACTGTTCTGTTAGCTCGCTCATATGCAAGGAATCCATCTCATGTCCAGCAATGCAAGGCAAAGTTTGTGCAACGCTAGGCTTGTCGTGTTTGTGTCAATGGAAAGTTCGCTATCTTGGGACACCCTTAAATAATGGAACACTTAGAAAAATGCACGGGTATCTAGTTGGTCCACCTTAAGCTTTAACTTTTTCAAATTCTGCTTTCACTCTTTGATAGAGACCCTTCCTGAGCTCTAGTTTGTGATTGAAATCGGTTTAACAGTCACGTGACTATTGAGACTCACCTCCCCCCCCCCTCCATTAATTTTTTTTATTGGCAATATAAGGCATGTAATATGTCATTCGAACGGGAATGACGAGCACAAGACGAATATGACATTCTCTTTGATTTTCGAAATGCTACCTTCGAGAAAATGACCCCCAAAAGGTACTTCAATGACCCCTTATTATTCAGCTTAGGTTTTAGCTAAAGCTATATATATAAGAATCCAAACTTAATCTTTACCTTTGTGTCAAGCGAGCCATCGTTTGCACGATAACGTGAAAATGGAAGAACTTAACTGCGACATATGTACTTTTGGTGAGCTCTCGTGGACCCCTTCAAGCACGTGCACAAATGTTAAGAATATGAACTTAGGGCATGTAATATATCAATCGATTCCTGCTGACGAGTCGTAAGTGAATACAGTGTTACTTTTTTGTTTGTCACTTAATCATTGTTGATGGCAGCTTGGAGCACGTGCCCATTATGAAGCTTTGTCGATGCACGTGATCATTTCGTTTTAAAATTTAGTGCTTTTAGGCCTATTGTTAGATGTGGCTAATTAATGTTAGGCCTATTAATTAAGTACCTGACAGTGTTGTGTGAAATTGGAGGTCTTTCTGTTACCTGCTACAAAATGAAACAAAATGTGTTGTAACTTTTGAACCATAACTACTACTTCAAATCTGTTTACAGGAATGAAATTGTCAGAAAATGCTCATGTGATTTGATATATCACACGACCCTCTTTCCATTTAAAAAAATTGACTTAGATGGCAGCCATGTTCTGTACATACCGTAAAAGATAGACCACCTCACCCATACCTTACTGGAATATTCAGATTTCCCAATTCCTGCAAGGTTTTCGAAAAAACAGGGTGTACTGCGACTTTTGACTCACCCTGTACAATGGCCTCCAGTATTGGTTAAAGAAGATTCCATAAAAGAAAGATCCGATTTAAATCTTAAGGATTGTATCTATGCTCTAATTGAAGAAATAGATAGAAGTCTATTGGACTGTAGTCGTCCTAATTGTTATTAAGAGGACTATTATGGTATAGGGAATGAAATTGTTTGTCTCTTCTTCTTAATTTGTCGACCTTGAGTCCTGTTTACAAAGTCGGAGTTGGCCGTCTTCTTCCACGGAAATCACGGCATTGCATTCGGAAAACAAACTAATAAACAACAGTTTTATGACAACGATAATGAAAGCACGAGGGAGGCAGAGTTGGAGAAGTTGAAACATTAAGTTTAATTATTGCTGCTATTCATATTAGAATAATAATAATAATATGATGATGATGATGATGACAAAGGCAAATACCTAGTCTACGGCAACATATTTTGGGCCTCATTTACATGTTCGTTTGAATTTTTATTTCCTTAGGAGGCGGGAATTATCGATGAAGACAAAGATAGAGGGTAGGTCTTAGAGACATTCCTATTCTACTACATTTTGATGGCTTTTAAGAAGCCGAAGTCAGAATTTCAAAACTCCAAAAGTTTTTAATATACACACATCGGCCAATGAATTAGAAACCTTCGTTCAATATGATATTGACCCTCCTTTGGCTGTAATTACAGAACATACGCGGCTTGGCATGGACTCTGCAAGGTGTTGCAATGCAGGTAAGGTAATCGCAGACCATGCATTCGTCAGAGAGACCTTCAGTTCCTGCAGAGTAGACGGAAGCGGATGCCTTCGACGAATGGCTCTTTCCAACATGTCCCAAACGTTCTCGATCGGATTCAAATCCGGACTTTGCGCTGGCCACGGCAGATGTTGCAACTCGGTGTCACGTTCAGAAAACCACTCCTAAACAATTATTGCAGGATGGACTTGATCTGCAACAATGTTCAGGTAGTCTTTTGGCTTTCACCCGACTATCAAGGAATATCAGGGGACCCTTGCCATACCAATAAAACATGGCCCATACCACGACATCTCCTCCTGCAGCTTGAACTGTCTTCACATTCTCTGCCGGCCATCGGTGCAAAACAATGTGTAACGTGACTCGTCCGACCACATCACCTTTTTCCAGTCGTCTACTGTCCAGTCACGCCGTTCTTTACACCACTGTAGGCGAACTTTCCGGTTTGTTGCCGACACCAGGGGCTTCCGCACTGGCATGCGACTTCCCATCCCTATTCGCTTCAACTGTCGGCGCATTGTTCTGGAGGAGATGGGTTGCGACGATCCTTCATTGAAGTCTGCCGTCGTTGGTCCACAGTAGACCTTCGGTTTTGCCGTACAATCCGTCTCAGACGACGTCGGTCCCTGTCTGTGTCGATTGTTTTTGATTCGACAACTCTTGCGGATTCCGTTTCCACGCATTGAACACCTTGGGGACGTGACCTTGAGTCAGTTGTAGTGTCCTGGAAATGGTAGCTCCAGCTAGACGGGCTCCCACAATAACTCAGACAGGTCTGCTGTTTTCCCCATTTTGCTCAGCTTGAGCAGCTGCAGCTTGGAATGAGCCTGTACCTCACATGATTGCATTCATTTGCATATCACAATCGTTTCTGACCTGTGACCCCGCTTTACATATCAGTACAGTAATTCATCACGGGTTTCTAATTCATTGGCCAGTGTGTGTGCATTTCTCAAATATTTACAATCCGAAAATATCATTGAAAATAGGAGTTTCCATTTGATATTTCGAAGTTGCTCCACCCACAGAGAGTGGGGTTGGGGGGGGGGGGGGCGCTCAAGTTTGGTATGATAGCGTTTTTAAAAATATTAAACACGTATTTTTTGTTGTTTCGATCCGACGTGTATTCCTTGAGATATTTGGCCGTTACACTTCAATTGAAACACCCTTTATACTAGTGATCTAGGTCCGAGATCCGAGATCCGGATTTTGGTCAGAAATCCGAGATCCGGATGTTGGATCCGAGATCTGAGATCCGGATCTTGGGTCCAAGATCTGAGATCCGGATCTTGGATCCGAGATCCGAAATTCGGTTCCTATATCAGGAAATTGTGTATATGCAAACTTTTTCTGAAAGCAGTTTATAAATGCTTTTATTAAGTGATAGCCTAATCCTCTTAAGTCCTAATTAGTCTTAATACGCATCCAGCGAAAGGATCCGAAATCCGGATCCGATATCCGAGATCCGAAAAAATATGCCAGTGTAAAAATATGGTAGAGAAGTTGGTGATACGCGGGATCCTTCGTCACTATTGGAAAAAGGGGCCCAGTGCGCGAGCAGCAGCCGCCGAAATTTGCAGGGTGGAAGGTCAGGGTGTGACTGATGAACGGACAGCATGACGGTGGTTCTCCCGCTTTTCGTCTGGAGACGTGGGCCTGGAAGATGCGCCAAGGAGCGGAAGACCCCAAGAAAGTGTGTCGTCAACTGCTGGAAAAAAAATCGAGGTTCTGCCACATCCAACATACAGCCCCGACCTGGCACCTTCCGACTACCGCCTCTTCCGGTCCCTGGCGTACTTCCTGCGTGGACGGCGTTTCACCGATGTCAGTGAGGTTGAAGACCATCAAGCATGATGGACTCTACTTTGAAGATTAGCAATGAGTGGTTCCTGTCTGGTGATCGGCCACTACTTTTGACTCAATCTCTGTATAAAGGGTGTTTCGATTGAAAGTGGACACCTGTCGTAGTGGAACAACCTATGCAAGTTTGAATCGGCCTGGTATAAAGAACGACAGTCTTAGTCGATGTACCGCTGGAAGAGCATCATGTGGAGCGTCCAGAGTCCAGAGCTGAACCCTATTGAAATCGTTGGGATGAATTGGAGCGTTTCTTGTGATTCGTGGCGGGGAACTGGTTTCTTGCGATTTTCATCTTTCTAATGCGAGGCAATATTTCCAAGAACGATTTTGTGCCGACCCCGTCTGCTGTTCGGCAGAAAACACGATTATATGCCGAAATTTTTAATGTCTCTCCACAACCCACCACTTCTCCCTCACCTTCTTTTGAAATTCTTCTCGAAAAAGCGAATTAGTCGGCTAAGCCCCCTCGGTGCGAATCCTGGGGAGGGGGGGAAAAGGTTGATTTAATGGAAAAGGCACTTTCGCCTCCCCTGTGCCTATTATGTATGAAGAGGAGCGGGTAATCCACCACCGAAGGAGAGGGTACCTAGAAGTTCTCGGATTAGGTCTTTTGGAATATCAATCAATTTTTATGGGTTCCAGCTCTTCTTTTGATGTTCTTTGCTCGTTAGTTTCTCCTCGCATCTTCGAGACTCCCGTTTTCTTGGTGATCCTGTAGCAGATTGAAATCGTAGATCTCAGATTATTATTATCATCATCTTAATTTTTTCTATATCATTATTATTATTAAGTAAAATAGCATCCCTCTAGGATTACAAAGCTACACTGTTTTGCAATGAAATTGCCCCACCAACAAGGAGTTTCCGACCTTATCCATATTTAGTGGGGGGGGGGTGCGTCTACCTCCGTTCACGCAATTAACGGACTTTGAACGAGGTCTCTCCGAGGACGCACGGACGGTAGGCCTATATTGGAGGCAATGGCGAGAGGAAAGCACACGTACCAGAAGACCAAGCTCTGGGGCCCGAAGAAGCACGTCAGCTCGTACTGATAGGCGGGATCATGGTCTGGAGTGCCATCGGCTACGATACCAGAAAGCCTTTAGTCACCATCCAAGGCACCCTGACAGCAGCACGGCACGTCACAGAGATTCTGCAGCCCGTATTACTGCCCTTTCTGCACACCATATCCGGTGCAGTCTTTCAGCAGGATAACGCCAGACCGCACACGGCAAACATGAGCATGGCATGTCTGCATGGTGTCAACTGCCTGCCATGGCCCGCGAGGTCCCCAGACGTATCGCCAATTGAGCACGTGTGGGACATGGTGAGACGTTGTTTACGATCACTCCGCAATCTCCATGACCTGACACAGCAGACGTAAACAGAATAACGCCATACATCGGCAAGGATGGGCTACAACAGCCGACGGCTAGTCCGGGTGCCTTTGATCTCCACTCAAAACCGCAAAAAACGTCTCCAATTTGCCCGTGATCACCAAACCAACACTGGACCGTCGACAACTGGAAGAAAGTCTGCTGATCGGATGAATCCCGTTTCCTATTGGCCGAAGCAGCAGTTGGAGACAACAGCCCGAAACTATGGACCCCTCCTGTCTGGTTTCCACTGATCAGAATGGTGGAGGCGCTGTAATGGTCTGGGGAATGTTTTCCTGGCATACTCTTGGTCCGCTGATACCTGTAGAAGAACGCCTTAATGGTCAGGGCTACCTGAGCATTGTTGCCGACCACGTTCGTCCCTTCATGGCTACTGTGTTTCCCCCATCGGAAGGATAGCTCCAGCAGAGCAACGTTCCGTGTCACAAGGCTCGTATCGTCAGAACTTACTTCTCTGGCCACCACAGTCCCAATCGAATTTGAACCCAATCGAACATCCACATGGACAAACAAACATAACGGAACAATGCTGCCAGCGGCTAATTGAATCCATGCCACGGCGAATTCGTGCTGTTACAGCTACTAAGGGTGGCGCAACACAGTATTGGGGGGGGGGGTGCACTCAGTTTTACTGTATATAACTCTGCAAGGTATTTTCTAAATATTGCCATCTCCAGTTTAATGATTGGCTTTAGTCTGTGATGATGATATTTTTCTTTAACTTGGCGTTGAATCTCTGATCCCCGTTAGAATGGTTGATGAGCATGGGATAAGCCGATTAATAAGAAGCCCCCCCCCCCCCTGTACTTAAGGAAGGGGTTTTTGGTCGTAATTTTTTATGTCGCCGAAAAACCCACGTCTTCGTTTTATTTATTTTTTTTTCTTCTCCTTTTCCTTTTTTTATGTCTTGTTGGCTTGGGGGATACAGGAAAAGGCACTCGGTTGGTCATTGCAAGTGAAAGGGAATGAACGAGAAGCTTAAAAGACGTTGGATGTCTTTGCTTCTTTAAGGTTCGTTGAATCGAGATCGATAGCCATTGGATGTCCACTTTTTTTTTGTTTTGTTTTAATTTAAAATATTTGGTTTTATTTTACACAGTTAATGATTATGTTGGACACCACTGAATCCTAATAATAAACACTAAACATTTTGAAACCATTATTCAAAACTTAGTTAAGGCATCGTTATCCAACGATAAAAGGGTTCTAGCATCAAAATGTTACGAGCAGTAGCGGCTCGTGACTATAATAAGTGGAGGGGCACAAATACTAAATTTCAGTTCTTAGGTTTCAAAGAACTTCGTACACAAGGGGTCGCCAGCATATACAACTCTTGGACATAAGTATTTAATATCAGTTGCCTTACCATTTCAACAAACAATCAACTCGCTTAAAAAAACAATAAACAAACTAAAAATTAAACAAAAATTTACGCATTGATAAAAGGCATGATTCTTTACAAACTTACATTAAGAACGTTATCTAGTAGTAACAAGTTAAATAATAAAAAAGTATTAAGTTAAATTTATATTGGACAAAAATATTTAATACTGATGCTGCTTGGACAAAAGTATTTAATACTTCTTAATATTCTAATTTTGCTGAAATGATATCCTTAAATACCTCTACAATCAAATGGATTTGACCATGTTAATGAAAAACCCAGCAAAAAAATGTTTTTTCATATAATATTGCAATTGAAACAACAAAGTCATGGGTAAAACACGCGAACTTTCCATAGATGCAAAAAAAATCCTAATTACATTGTGTAAAGAAAACAAAACCCAAAAAGAAATTGCAACCATTGTAGGATGCAGCCAAAGCGTTTTCGAAATGAAAAAGTACTGACAAACAAGACACGTAGTGGTCGTCCAAGAATCACTACAAAAAGACAGGATAAGACTTTGAAGAAAATCTGCCTACAAATGCGCAAAGCATCGTCTAAACAGATGAATATAGAGTGGAAGAAATACCAGGCCCATACATCATCAAGCCGTACTCTCAGACGACGTCTATCCGAAATGGGTTTTAAGCGAGCGGTAGCCAAAAGAAAACCTCACCTGTCACGTCGTCAGGAGCAGGATCGTTACAAATGGGCCAAAGCCAAAAAAGACTGGACCGAAGATGACTGGAAAAACGTTTTTTTTTCAGATGAGTCCCGTGTGTGTCTTGGACATGGAGATGGTGGTCAAGTTTATGTGTGGCGACGAGTAGGCGAAGAGTTGCATGATGACTGTATACGAGGTACACAAAAATTTAAGCAAGGAATTATGGTTTGGGGTTGTATAACGACTAAAGGCCCTGGTCGTTTGTGTATCCTTAAAACAACAGTGACAAAAGATGTGTACATTGAAATACTAGATCGCTTTCTGATTCCAACTCTAGATGATTTTTTTGATGATGATGATGATACTTTCATCTTTCAAGATGACAATGCCTCATGCCATCGTGCAGGACTTGTCAAACAATTTTTAGAAATCCACAACATTCCGACAATGACTTGGCCAGCGAATAGTCCTGATTTAAACCTAATTGAAAATATTTGGTTGATTTTCAAAAAATTAATTGGTGCTAAACATCCTACCAATTTGAAAAGGCTAGTTGCAATCCGAGATAGTTGGCAAGAAATTAGTACAACTGAGTGTGCTAAACTGTATGCAACCATGCCACGGCGAGTTACGGCAGTAATTAAAGCCAAAGGTGGTTGCACAAAATACTAACTATTGGTTAGTACTTAAAATATTGATTGATTTCTTAAGATATTAAATACTTTTGTCCAAGCAGCTTTAGTATTAAATATTTTTGTCCAGCCTTGAATATGTTTAATTTACTGTCACATTCTAAGTTTTTGTTAATGAGCAGAAAAGTTCACTTAATATTATAAAAAAATATTTTTTTTGTTTCTGTATTAAATTTTATTGGTTTATTTTGTTTCTAAATTAGTGAATTATGTGAATAAAAGTATTTTGAAACACAGAGCTTGTCGTTATTAAATACTTATGTCCAAGAGTTGTAGAACGTTCCTGAAGGCTGTAGAAACGCCCAGAATGCTTTGCATCAGGCTTTAAAAGCACCGTCCAGCTCAGTATTCGTGTTGTTTTGAGCCATGGGACGTGGTAAGCCAGTAGGAACGTGTATACGGCAAAATATTATACAGCAGTTCCAGAATAACAAATCCCAGCGAGCTATTGCCCATGAATTATCAGTTCCACTCTCTCTCTACTCTTAATGGGATCATCAAGCGTTTCAGAGAAATCGGGAAAACAGAACCAGGGACTGCACCAGGCAAGCAGCGATTATTGAATGTTAGGGGCCTACGAGTATTTCGACGTTACATTGTGAAAAACAGGCATGCTCCCATAAGTGAAATGACTGTTTGGGCTCGAGAATATTTTCATCTACCCATATCCGAAAGCACAGTCCGCCGTTCCATCAGAAGATGCAACCATTACTTATACGCTACAAAGAGAAAGCCATTTATGAGCACTGTAGCTAAGCGTCGCCGGGTAGCATACGCCAGAACCCATCTAAAGTGGACCCTTGCTCAGTGGAATAGTGTTCTGTGGTCCGACGAGTCCACCTTTGCAGTGATGTATGGCAACAACGGTCGCAAGGTGCTAAGAACCAAGCACGAAAGTAATCATCCCGACTGTTACCAGAGGAAAGTTCAGAAGCCTGCATCGCCGATGGAAAGTTCAGAAGCCTGCATCGAAGACGGGATCGCTTCACTTTTGCGAGGGCACTATTAACTCTGCCGCCTATATAAACATTCTTCAACAGCATCTGCGTCCATCCCGCCAAAAGTTGTTCAATAGAAGACCAAGCATCTTTCAGCAGGACAACGCGAAGCCTCATCCTGCTCGGAACACTAAGGCTTGGCTACAACAGCAGCGTTTCAGGGTGCTTGACTGGCCTGCCTGCAGCCCAGATCTGTCACCCATTGAAAATGTATGGCGCATTTTAAAGCGAAAAGTCAGACAGCGGAGGCCTCGAACACTGCAGCAGTTGCGGGCGTGTATTTCCGAAGAGTGGGACAAAATTCCAGTAGAAACAACGCAGAAGTTAGTGTCCAGCATGCCTTAAGCAAAAGAAGTAGATTGGACTAGGAATGTAAAGATTCCATTATCGATGTTGCCAAGATGCGTTCTATATTAAGTCATTTGGTTCCTTTTAATAATAAACGTACATGTAAGCAAGTTCGGTTACGCGCTCCCTTGGACATATCGATTTCGACTCGAAACATGTTTGCTTAGCAA
Organism: Rhysida immarginata; assembly: GCA_023313115.1. Taxonomy (NCBI): domain Eukaryota; kingdom Metazoa; phylum Arthropoda; class Chilopoda; order Scolopendromorpha; family Scolopendridae; genus Rhysida; species Rhysida immarginata. Next base: position 37,187 of record JAHWFO010059233.1, read on the forward strand.
CATTTTTAAAAAGGCATGTTTAAAATGGACGAAGTGAGGGGATAAGTATAGAGATAAATATTCAAACGACTCATGGCGTCTGGGAGAAGGGGAAGAAGGGAAATTCAAATTTTCGGGCTCCTCCTCCCTCTCCCCCCTCGTAGACTTGCCTATGATGATGAGTAACGAGTGAGTAATGAGTCTAAAAAGCGAAGACTCCGATCACCGTTTTGTGAGACAGCTGCCAGTTTTTCGTGTTTATTTAACGTCCTTTTATTTATTTATTTCTCTACGTCTCCCATATTTTAATAAGTTTGGAACGTCGAGCGCAGACATGAATATTTCATAAAAATCTCTCGATCAATAAAAAAATATTTTTTTTTTTTTTAAAAAAAAGGAGGAAAAGTTTATTCAGCTTCCCCTTCCATCAAAAAAGGATTTCCAGGAATTTGCTTAAGTTCTTGTTCTTTATTTTGGAGGTTGGGTAGAAAATTTTTTTTTTTTTTTGCTTCAACATTTTGTACGTCATCTCGATTTCTGTTAGGTGTCCATCTTAGTTTTCTTTTATTGGGTTCTCACTGCTCGGTTTTATACATGCACTACAAGGTTTCTTCGAGACGAATCATCTCGTTCCAGCTTTTATTCCTGTTTTTATCTACACATACGAAGCACAATTTTTGTATGTGACTATGGGCGTGTCTAAAAAGTCCGACCGATCGCGACCTTTCAAAGCCCGTCGCAAAACTCGTTTTGGAGCCACCAGTGACCGACTCGAAATTTCGACTATGTCCGACGGATGCGGGAACGATGCAGGCTTACGTCCTACAGTGTGTTCAACTATTATAAGGCACCCTCATTCTTTGCTGTGAAGCCTTAATGAGCGAATAGTTTACAATAATATTTGTCCCCATGAAAACGAGCTGATTCGACTATATCCGAAAATATCGATCGGATGTAGTGACTTTTTACCTCCCCCTCCCCTCATTTTATCGAATGTAGTAAATAGAAAATGTAAAACAGCTCGTATCTTCTTTCCTTTCTCATCATTACCGATCGAATGATATCTCACATGCCATATGTTGCCGTAGTTCTAAAGACTAAGTGACTGCCACCCCAGCAACTCCGATCCCACTGAAACAATTGGGCTTAAACTTCATAGCGATGTAAATCTTATTGCCAAGAGGAATCTGGATATTGTATTTCACGCCTTTACGTAATTAAATAGCACATAGTCCTCTCCCCCGAAATTCCGACCCCAGTAAGAATGATAGACCGATAGAATGATTCCGAATTTCAAGCTTCTAGCTGAAATTATGACGGGGACGGACTGACATTATAAAACCAATAAGTTGCTCCATTCTTCCATTACTTAATAATCTAGATTATGAGCACTTGAGCAATCGTGCGATGTCGACAAAGCGATTTCACGTGCGCGCGCCGATGTCAATAATGCTTAAAAGATGAAGAGAAAGTAACAATGTATTCCTTCTTGACAAATCGATTGTTATATGAGATGCCATTGTCTTGGTATTCTTTACACTCACTGTTTTAGCACGTGAATTGGACTCGAAGGGGTGCACGAAGAATTCTGAAAAGTTGATACGGCCGAGCTAAGACGTTGATGGTCATATTTCTGAAAACAGGATTTGAAAAAGTTGACCCGTTTACAAGTTATAGTGCAAACGGCGGGCGGATGGATAAATGTACAGACCACGTGTCCATTCATTACCCCACCAGCAAAGTGTTATCCGACCTTATCCTTAGTCGGGGGAGGGGGGGGTCGTCTACCTCCGACTAGTAAACGATTAGATAGTGATGTCCGTTGGATCCGGATCTCTGATTCGGATCTGATAATATCCGGATCCGGGTCCGTATCCGGACCTCGGATATCGGATCTAGATTTCGGATATCGGATATCAGATCCGGATATCGGATATCAGATCCGGATTTCAGATCCTTTCGCTGGATGCGTATTAAGACTAATTAGGACTTAAGAGGACTAGGCTATCACTTAATAAAAGCTTTTATAAACTGTTTTCAGAAAAAGTTTGCATATACACAATTTCCTGTCTAGGATCCGACTTTCGGATCTCGGATCCAAGATCCGGATCTCAGATCTCGCATCCAAGATCCGGATCAGAGATCTCGGATCTCGGACCTAGGTCCAAAAAAAAGATCCGTATATCCGGATATCTATGTCAACATTACTACGATTAGATGTATATTCACGGTACATGACCATTTGGGTTGATACAGGGTGTCCGGATGCCTGTATAGGCTCATCAGTGCAAGACGTTCCATGCAGTAGGAAGGAAGCAACTGCCTCGTGAACGTACAGTACTGTAATCCGCACAACGGTCTCAATGCCGCGATGACGACTTTGAACGAGGTAGGATTGCTGTGCATGTGTCGCTAGACGCACGGACGGTAGCCTGATGTTGGTTAGGTTAGGTTAGATTAGGTGAACGAGTGGGCTGGCGAGTGGAATGGCGCCCGGTGGTCTTCAGCGACGAATCCCGCTTTTGTTTGGACACCTACGACAGACGCGAACGGGTGTGGCACAGACCAATGAACGTGGCAATGTGGTCTGGGGTGCCATCGGCTACGATACCGGAACGCCTTTAGTCACCATCCAAGGCACCCTGTACGTCACAGTGATTCTGCAGCCCGTATTGCTGCCCTTTCTGCACACCATACCCGGCGCAGTCTTTCTGCCCAGACCTTCGCCTATCGAGCACGTGTGGGACATGGTGGGACGTCGTTTACGATCACCAGTGTATTAGTCGCGTCATAATAAGACGTTGTTTTTAATGATAAGAAAACTGCTTTAATCCGGCGCTTGTTTCTGATTGGTTCTTTTAAGTTAGCCTAATGACTACAGTTGCGCATGTACTGCTTTAAATGAGAATTGGAGCTTGCCTCGTTATCATTAAGAGGAGGCGACAAAGTCACCCTTACCTTTCTTCTTTTTTTTAATATTTAATGACTTTTTTTGTGTGTATGCGCGTGAATATGAAATATGCCGCTAGGAATTTATGGTGAAAGGAAATTGTACGGGGCAGAATTGTAAAGAAGAAATTCGTGGCCTACGAAATGAATCTTGATGATGGCACTTGTAGTATGGCGCTGTTCATTTAATGATAACTGCTTCCTCCTCCCTCCATTCAACACCTTCTTTCGCACTCTCTCTCTTCTGTGGAAATTGGAAAAGCAGAGCACGTCCGACAAGAAGATAAATGGAACGCCATTCGCAAAAACGCTACACGCGGCCTCAGAGGCGGCGCATCTACTCGTCCTTCATTCACTCTTCTTTTTCTCTAGAGCACTTTCTTAAGCAGAAGATTGGATGTCTCGTGCCTTTATTCTGCATAACGGTCCACTGCGAAAAGAAGAGTAGAGTACACGAAACTTTTTTTTTTTATTGGTTGACCCTGTAAATGTGGGTCATTGTAGCTTTTAAACCCCTCAGAACCGGAGCAGCTCCATTTTTTTTTCCTTCTAGGTTCCCTTGACGGAGGTGTTTATTTATTGGGTTGACGTGGGCCAATCGATTGACCAGAAGAAGACGACGGTCATTTTGGCGGGAACAAGGGCTGCCAGGTATTTTAGTTGGAGCTGCTGCCTTTTTTTCGGGAAGCGTAGGTCCAACCATTTCGCTTCGTCCCCTCTTTAATGGGATTGAGACGAGAGAATGGAAAAGGGAAAACAAAAGATTCTCGACAATTTTGCCGCGCAGCGTGTAAGCATCTCGGAAACCCAAATCGATAGACGAACGAGACGAGTGCTGTGTTTATGTCGAGAGTCGTAAAAAAAACTGATACAGAAGTTTCAAAAATTAGTGTCAAATTAGTTATAATTTTTGCCGAGAGATGGCGCTGCATGCGTAGTCCGCGAAATAGGCTATAAACTGTCCTTTGCAAGCAGCCGTTGCAATCACATCTTCGCCTTTCGCGGCACAGGGATGGCGTGAACGAAGAACAAAATTTCAGTATGCTACATACAGCGCCACCTATCGGCAATATTTGTAACTAATTTTGAAACTTCCGTATGAGGTTTTTACGGCTTTGGAAATAAACATACCACTTGTTTCATCGTCCAACTTGTACTCGATTATGCATCGATCATTCCAGGTGCTGCAGTAGTGCATTCAGTCAAGTGATGCCCATGCATATATCAAGGAGACCTTCAGATACTGTAAAGTATACGGAAGAAGATGCTGTTGACGGATGCGTCTCTCCGAAAAATCCAAACATGCTCTACTGCACCATGGGAGGATGGACTTGATCGGTTCAACGTCCAGGTACTCCTTGACTACACAATAAAATCAAGAGTCTAAAAAAGTGATACGGAAACAAATGTCTGGATTTGATGAAATGGTCCGCGAATGCCGACTTTCCGTCTCCGTTGACTCTGAGATGCTCGCGGAACCTCTCGTGGGTCCCACGTAGACAGCCTCACAATCTGTACATGCCCGCGCATTGGTAAGCATCCTCCTCGTTGTCCTTCCTAGCCGGATTCAAAATCCACTTGTCTCCGGAAGTGGTTGGAAATCCGGAAGCAATTTTGTCCGCAGGATGTGAACGTGGCAAAGTCCTTGGGCTTGGATTGCTGATCCGGCTTTTTTTCTCGTTCCTCTCTCTTAACGTCCTTGAAGATAGCATTAGTGACCCTCACGGTAAGGACCCCATTTTTCGAAGATAAGGCAGGACAAGTTGTGGCAATCAATGGAGACCGGTGCAGTGCGATGATACGAGAGTTTATGTGGCCTCATTTGATTGGAATGGACATTGAATGACAGTTGTGGTTTCAGCAGGAAGGTGCCACCAGTCACTGTGCCCGCGAAACAGTTCAGATGCTCCATGAGCGGTTCCCGAATCGCCTCGTTTCGCGTAATGCTGATCATCAATGGCCACCAAGGTCATGTGACCTCATCCTTGTGACCTTTTTCTTTGGGGTGTCTTAAGTCGTTGGTGTATGCCAACAAACCCCGAAACATCCGTGACTTGAAGGAGGAAATTAGACGACCTGTCGCCGATATACAGTACTTCCGTGTAGCTTTTGACCATTTCCGGAACAGTGTAGCTTGCCATCCTGGAATTGTTCTGTCTTCTGCGTGCTGAAACATGCCTTTTATTTGCTTTTCCGCATGAAAGTGAATGTGAGTATGTTTATTTTTTGATTTGCATGCTTTACATGGTGGAAATACCAACATTCAGTTTTCCTTGTGCAGTGTTCACCACGTGATTGTGGGTGATTGGTTGGTCCGATTTGGATGATTTTTTTATGTTTTGTTTGTTTTTTTATGCTGAACAAGTTGGCAATTGGGTTTTTTTCTCTATCCCTTACGGTTTTTGAGATAAATTTTGAATGTGTCCTAATTTGCATATTTGGGATGATGAAAAGTGCACCATGGGATAGGCCACCCACAACTTCCTATTCATTGGATCCATCAAAATTGACATATCTGCTTCGGTTCAAAAAATAAAAGGGGGGGGGGGGCAAACTTATAGACCACCCTGTATAATGACCATGTATTTCCAGTTTTCATCCACCAGGTAGCGTTCATGCAGTTTACGGCAGGTGGTCCGTCGCTCTTGAACATGGCGCGGCGGCAACAACTTATGAACGTGGCTCTTGTTGTAAAATCACGGTTGATAATTATGTTTACCGTTTACACAGATGTCCTCCCTACCTACTGTGCAATGGCCGGTTTTGGTGGCGGGTTGCTCCGGTGATGAGAGCCCGAACTTTCCGGAGTACGGCTAGTGTAGTGTCTCGGCCCACCCTGTGTTTTTTTTTTTGTGGCAAACGCTCTCTCAATTAAAGAGAGAACAATGGTCAGGACTTCATTATAGAAAGTAATCAATCGAATGCGTTTTTTTTTTCATTTTGAAATTTTCACCTTAATTTCCACTTTTGCACTTATCCCTTTTTGATTAAGCCTATTTCCTCCTTTTTAATTAGAGGATCCTCCTCTAATTGCTGGGAAAATAAATCGTTTCGCTTAGCGCCACTTCCTCCTCCTCCTCCTCCTCGCCTGAAAATTTACTTTTTACTTCTTCCTCGCTGAGACAAAAATTTAATTAACACCGCCGCCACCTGTCAATGACTTCCACTTTACACTCAGTTTAAAGGAAGAGCGCACGAGCGTTATTCCTAGAAACTAAACGTTCATGTCCTTTTTTTTGCAAGAAAGCTGACATCCTTTTAAAACGAAAATTATTTATTTATTTTATCCGACTGCGTCTCAAGGCAGAAGTCTTTCAGTTGCGTGTGGAACCATTCCAAAACCTCTTCCTCCACTTCATCGTCCGACTGAAACCTGCGCCCTTTCACATGTTTCTTGAGATCCATTCCAAACACGTGAAAGTTACGAGGGCTGTAAGGTGGATGCTGCATTGTTTCCCAGTTGAACTTTTTGATGAGGTCTACCGTTGCTTTCGAGGTGTGAGGACGCGCGTTGTCGTGGAGAAGAAGCACTCCAGGACGCTTGCATTTGATGGCCGCGCGCAGTGCCTTCAGTGTTTCCCCACGGATATTAACTACTGTTTTCGCCAATTGATAAATATGGTTCCGGGAATGAATCGAAACAATGGCACGTGCTCTAATGGCACCCTTATGATACCCTCAAAAATTTTCAATAAGATATGGCATGTAATATATCAAACAAATTGGGATGATGTGTCATGAATGAATATAACGTAAAATTAATGATAGTCGAATTTGGTTTCAAGGAACCTAGTTTAGTGGAACCCTTATGGTTCATTGGAACTTTCAATGCTAAGATATGGCATGTAATATATCAAACAACTTGGAATGATATGTCCTAAATGAATACAAGGTAGGATTAATGATAATCCAAATTGGTTCAAAGGTACGTGGTTTAATGACATCATAATGGTCCATTAGAAACTTACAATGTTAACATAGGGCGGTTAAAAATGGTTTATTAAGTATATTACCACTACGAATGTTAACATACCACGTGGCTGGAGAATTTGCATATGTAAATCGTTTAGTTGTAACGTACTCAACCAACACCTCCTAGAAAGAAAGCCAAACAACTGAAACGTCATACATTGTTAAATCATCCTATTTCTACCAATAATAAGCCCTAAATTGGTCGACTTGTAACAGCACCTCTACTCATTTCTCTTTAGGTGGTGTTGGGTGTTCACTCAACCCTCCGAGTAACAATGTGACCACAGAGGAATAAGAAACAGAGGGGAAACTCCCTATAGCCACAAGGGAAACTTTTCTGAGATCACGTGACGAAAATCACGTGGTAGAGTTTCCCATCTGTTTCTCTTCATCTGTGAATGCGACCTTGTCTTTCGTCTTGGATTTTAGCAATCAGTATTTTTTCGTTTTTTGAAGACAGTGATGGTTACATTGTTGCTTGGACTAAGATGGTCAGGTGACTTTTGAGTTTCAGGGCCTGTCTCTCTCGTAGGCCTCGATTCTATAATAATGAAGTCCTGTAGAGACATCAGTGTAGGGTAATTGACCATTGTGGGTATGCATATCTGCCTGATGAACACATTAGAAATTCTGCAA